>WEKX01024224.1:1531954-1779497 GCA_013390025.1 Pitta sordida
ACTGCAGGTGATGGCAGAATTTCATAAATCTTGTAAAACAGGTATGTGTTTTACTCACTTTAAATGCAACAATTTATTCCTTTGGTGATTACCAACTGGTCTGAGCATGCTGCCGCATGAGTAGGGTATGAAGCATTTCAGCCATATCCAGAAAACCCAAGAACTACACGAGATAGCTTCTTAACCAACTCCCAGACTTCCTATTGTTCACAAATAGCAATGTATGAGGCTAAAAAACTGAACTGAGTTTTGAAAACACCCAGCATCTACATTTCACATGCTTCCCAAAAACTGCCATTGTCATGAGGCTTTCTGGTGAACATATGTGCTGAATTAATCAGACAAGAAAATTCCTCAGGATACTACATATCTAGGCCATAAGTGTTCAGGCACAAGAAGTCCTATCCATCAGAAAGCAGAGAGATGAATTGCAGGCAGCAAAGGTATGAATTGGGCTGCATTCCTGTAGAAACCACTGCAGCCATGTCCACAACGATGTGACTGTACGATAATTTTCCATCATCCTGGTTGCAAACCTCTGAATATTCATAACCAGAAGCAGAGCAATGCATCTGGAAAGAATCTATAAATAAAGAACCTATTAAAAAATTCCATTAAAATCTAGATGTGATACTATTTGAGTGTGTAACTCAGCAGCACTGTCTAAGGACCACTAGTGCTTGCTCAATTTTTCTATTATTTTTTGAGACACATACTAACTCCATAATCAAAAGCAATTTTGAGCTTAAAACTGACCTCAAGGTTACAAGACTCTATGGCAGACTGTTTCCTTTCATTGGAAGTTTATTGTACAGCCAAGACGTTAGCACATACACACCGGATGGGCCACAGGGCTAATTAAAAAGCAGCTTTGGTGGCTGTATCTGTTCCGAGAGCAGGTTAGTAAACCAAACTTTATAAAATGTAATGAAACAAAGGTGCAACAGAAGCAGACAATTCCCACAAAAACGAAGCAGAGCTCAGAGTGATGAACTGATGTTTCACTCAACCTTAATACCTTTGAGTTTCTGACCTGTGATGAGCTGAAAAAGGAGAGAACAGCCACAGTCACTTGAAAACTAAGCTGAAACACAGGGCATTCCAAACTGAAAGTTAAATTTTTTTTTCATGAAATTAACTATTAATGGATCAAAGGGTTTTAAGACAACATTGGGATGCAGCAACACCTGAATTTCAGAATTTCACCATTGTCTCCCTAAAGCTATTTAAATAAAAGAGAGAAAAGGAAAAAGAAGAGAGTACTTAGCCTTCCTTACCCGTTGCCAAATGGTATTGCAAAGACCTCCGGCCCCTGTGTGATTCCTATCTCACAATTTCTTCAGAAACATTTCTGCCTTTGCCCTGCATTCCCTGGCTTTCTAGAACTGCGGTTGGTTCTTTTGCCTCACATAAGGTCTCTTGCAGTTATATTTATTTATTTTCTACAAGAGGGAGAAAGGACACCTTTCTAAAGTATTATCAGCAAGTCATGGTGGCTGGGGCCAGTGCTGACCACAAGGAACTGTGACGCTGAAATGCTGAGGCAGCAGGAAGTGAAAACACTGACCCTGTGTAGAGAACATCTCACATAGCTGACCAGGGTTTCCATCTGAATGCTCCTCTTGCAGCAAAGCAAGAGCTCCAGATGGAAAATCTGGTCTCTTCCACAGTTATTTTACTCTTGCAGCAGGAGCTGAACAGTTCCTAGAAAGGGAGCCCAAGGCCCTGGGCTCCTCCCTGGATCACCTGGACACAGACACAAGTACGGTGCCACTCTCTTCTCTCATCCCTAGGGAACAGAGGAGCGCTGCCTTCCCTCTGCAGACAAACTACATGCCCCAGTGTATTTACATTTTAGCAGCCAGGTCTATTGCAGCCAGGCTGAAACATGAAGCAAGAATGAGAGAAACCTCAGCCTATAGTAGATTTCCACCCATTTGCAGCTTTCACAGCGGAGCCGTCACACCTTCAGCAAGTTACTGAAAGCTTTCTTTGGTGTGAGAGCTGACTTAGGGTTGCATCTGTTGTTTTGTTACCTTTAAGTTGCATCTTTATTTTCTGCTAGGATATGGGAGAAACAAGTTGTCTTTCTCACCTTTTTTAACCAGGTTAAGTTATTAAGGGTGACAAGGATAACTTACCCCTCTAGACTATTTTATTTCAAAGGAGTTTAACATAGGGAAAAACCATTTTGGGACTGATAAGCAATCAGGATATTGCACCAAGCTGCACAACTAAATATTTTAAATCTTATGGATACTTCAAGACAACAGATGGTGTTTTCTAATGCCAAAAACATCCAAAAAGTTGATGCACCTGATGCCTTGTCTTTAATCTCTCTTGTTCACCTCCTAGCAGGGCCAAAACCCCCATGTTCATCTTTTATTTCTAAAATAGCATTCTGCAGTAGCACTGTTATTTCCTCTGCTGCTCACTTTACACTCCGTGGTTTTGGGTGCAGGTTTCTGCAAGGGCATAGTGAGATCTGAGATAAAACAAGAGAGCGTGAACCCTTGTTACACCTCCGTGAATTTCCTCGGAGGAACCTACCGCAGCAACCAGCACAACAAACACCAGCGTGCTCTGGCAGCCCTCAAAAATAGGCTATTTTAACCCTCTCTTTAGTCATAAAACCCAGGCGCTGCCCATTCTTACTGCACAGGACTAACAGAGAATTAAAGAAAAATCAAAAGCGAATCCCCCGAGAGGCCCCACACTTAACCCCTGTTCACTGTGCTCATCAGGTAAGGAGCCCTGATTCTAATCTAATCAACTGTCTGCTTTAATAATCTTTTTGTTGGCTTTGGTAAAGGGAAAGGAAAGAGAGTTAAAACAGGGCAATAGATTCTAAGGAAAGAGAGCCATGAGAGCAAGCAGCAATTGCAAAACAGCTGACACAGACAAGCAAATACCCTGCCCTGGTACACAAAGAAAGCTACAGTGTACATATGACAAAACTGCCTCAGGACAGTCTTAATCAAAAAGGTCCAGAAATAAAGACCAGATAGTCTCAAAATCCTTTGCCTTTCCTCTTCAGCAGGATGTAATCCTTTCCAGGCTGGTGAATTCAAGATGGATTTAGGACAACTTTTCCTTTTAGTGTGTAAGGCCAGTGACAACAAGGTTATCCTACCCCAAAAGCCGAGGAACACTGGGAATTTTGGGGGATGTGCTTGTTCAACAATAGCATCTTTCTAGTTCGATCTGATCCCCACCACCGCCCTGAGCTAAGGGCAGTGGCAAGGAGATTAAAAACACGGGCAAAAATCACACGCAAGTCACATGCCCCATCCCTCAAGGGGCTCGCAAGGGCTCACAGTGTCAGCTGGCTGTGCCTCCCTGCAGCTGGGGGGGGGTTATGGAAATCAGCATCATCCTGTCCCATTCTGGTCACAGGGACAAAGGGGCACCACTGCTGGTAGGACTGGGAGCCTCCAAGGCCACCCCTCTGCCAAGGCCAGTGCTCAGGCAAAGAGGGCCCTTTGTGCTTGCTTACAGCTGTGGAGAGGAGTGAAAATTTATGAGACTTCTCATCCTAATTAAAAGCAGAGGTCATCTAAGAAGAAACAGATTTTCAGAAAAGGGAACTTCTAAAGGAAAATGTGTTGTAAGGAAGTTCATGGACTTCAATATTTGTAAAGCTGAAGTATGTAGTTTATTTATGTTTGTACTTCTCCTTATGCCTTTCATGGGACATTTCAAAAACCCTCAAAAGAGCTTCCACAGATCTGGAATAATATGTGCACTAATTACTCAGCTCAGTTCGAGCTCATGGCTTATGGGACAGCCCCTGGAGCCAAGGGGCCAGCTCCTCAGCTGGCTTACAGCAACCTGGCTCCATCCCACACGGCACTCAGAGCAAACAAACTCTTTATTTATTCAGTGAACTCAGGCTGTTCAGGTGAATTGAAGCATGGGGATACTTTTTTTGTAAAGAGAGGGTATTTAAGAACACGTGAAAATAAAAACAGTAGAAGTTAAATGCTTTGGATTGAAACCCACCATTTTATTCCTGGCTTTCTAAAATTCCTGATATCTTAAAGGGAAAACTCCTCTCAAAGTCTTTTATATTTCTATTACATATTATTATTTTTCTATTTATTTTTCTTATCCTCTGTGCTGTCATTGCTCCTTCAGGCCATGTCACTTAATTACAGGCCCTTTTCCCCCCCCCTCCTTTTTACTGTCTTCAAAGAAGACAGAGTATTGCTCCACCTGAAGGGGACTTACTGGCCATTCTTTTTCTTGTCCAGAAAAAAAAGACAATTATAGTCCCCCTTTCATGCTTGGCATCATGGCAAAAAGAGATTGATACTTGTTTTGGAATTATTACTCCCCTATTCATAAATCTTGTCCAGAAAGTCTTACATTGCCAGCCCAAAGGCACACGATTGTAGGAAATACATATTAAATTCAGTTTTATCATTTAACTTGGACTCCAGCTCAAGGAGTTTTAGATTCATAACAAGAGCCCTGCTTCCAATATTGATTTTTGGCATGGAAAAATGCTGATTTTATCAGAAGTCCTAAAATACAATTAATTTTCCCGCCCAGCCAAGAAATGTTACCTAACTACGGAAGAGCCTCTGGTCACCAAGTGCTTCCACACGAGCTGAAGCACTCAAGAATTCCCAAGCACAAATATTACATGCCCCATTCCAATAATTTTGTTGATCTTTATATAGAAATTTATCCTCATAGGACATGAGTTTATCCACGGCCATCTCAAAGATGTCAAGGTATAAAATCATCCCCTTGGGGCCCTGGGCTGCACTCTGCGTAGGAAGTGCTACAGACTTAAGGCCTGTACAGAAAAGATGCCGAAGGTACTTTCCCAAATCTGGTAATTTGGCCCCAGCCTAACAACACAAAAGCATCTTGAAGCACAGAGTGGATGAGGGGAGTGCTGCTGGCATGATCTTCAGTGGGCTTCTGTAACCATTACACTGAAACAGTGAACCTGCTCCTGCACGCATCAAGGATTTCTAGCGTGGCAACAGCCTCCTTAGCGGGGACCATCTGTTTCAGGGTTTCACAGAACTGCATTGAGCTGGCACAAAACTAAAACAGGCCATGAAAAGAGCTTTACAGGGTATATAAACCTGCAAAGAGTCAACAGTTCCTCGGCTGATGATTACCCAGCACTTTGCAGCCATTTGTATCTGTCCTCCTTCCCGCTGAGTTCACTGAGCTGGTTGCCACCTCAAGGCTGCCAACCAGGTGAACAACTTAGAACTTGCTGTCCCAGCAATGTGCTCATGGGCATGAGCTACAGAGAGCTGAAGGGGGCAAAATCATTCTGGGCAGGTGTTGGGCAACAGACCACTGTGTGGCAACATCAAATGCTCAGGAGAGGAGTCCTGGATGGCTGTAAGGATCTTTGCTAGCAACTAGGAAAGCCAGTTTCAAAAATCAACAAGATAATCTGAGGGGGACCGTCAGGAAGGGGCAGATGGTGCAGTAGGGCTCAGGGTGCTCAAACCCAGTGTTTTGTCTGTGTTACCGCAGGTTAAACTTCACCTGGGGACCAAGATAACCATTCTCTGGCTATGTGAACAAGCAGGAGGAATGAAGGTTGCAGATAGCACTGAGCTGACTCTGGATAACCCAAGAGTCTCTGCAAGCCTTATGGTGTGGTGTACATTTCTTTCTATTCGTGAACTCCAGCCTGACTTATCTGAGACACTGGTTTCCGGCGCTCAACAAGGAAGATGTAAAATCAACAGAATTTGATGAGCTGCCAGGGATTTGACTAGGCTACAAAGACTTTGATATTTTACAGAAGCTCAGAATGAAAATCAGCTGCTGCTGTTGCCAAGTGTATGTTACTGTTTTTATTTTTTAAAAAAAGTCTTTCAAGAACAAATAAAACCAAACAAAGACGTCTCATTCTCCTGTACTTTGGTTCCAAGGTGCACTCACACAGGTTGGCTCATTGGCCATCCATTTGCCATATGCTTTCAAGTTTATTCTTTTATTCACACCTACATTTTAGCCCTTTCCATTTCAGAAGAGGAACAGCTGCACTGATGCTCTATAAATAAACTACATAATTTACTGGAAGAGGTTTTTTGTTTATTTTTTTAAGCTACCACATATTCCCCAGCTCTATCTTTTTCCATGCTCTCTGCAAAACTCAGTCAAGTTCAACTGCAGCTTGGGTTTGTCTGTAGTGTGCTTAAATTCAAACAACTGCAACTTTTTAGCCATCCATAGCAAACTGTATGTACTGATCTTACATTCATTGTAACTACTTTCTAACTATATTAAGCTCTAAATTGACTTAACTATCAGAAACAGATTTGAAAAACGGTCAGCAGGGTTGAGATGTATCAGTGATATAGAGAAATCTCAACATACAGCTAATTTCTGATTCTCTGTGTACTTTTTAACAAATCAGTGCATTTTCAGGTAGACAGGCCTCTCATCCTGTTACCAAAAAGAAAATCTGTTTTGTCTGCTGAGAGCACAGACAGATCTCTCTGACTAAGATCACTAATCTCATTTGTGTGTGAAGGAAGTGTGACAAATGGCTGGAGTAGTTTATCATACGAATGTAACCATCGAGTCATAAAGGGAATGAGATATTAACCTCCATAGACTAACTAGCGTTCTATTTCTCAGCACAGCGGAAGTATACATTTAATAAGATAAGGATACGAAACACATGCTACTGATGAGATAAGGAGCTTGGAGCAACAGTACAGTCATAGATATGTCTCATGCTATCAGAGTAAAAGTAAACATAATTCAGAACTTTATTTTGGGAAATAGATTTAGAAGAAATTTTGTCCACGATATGTAGGGAGAGACTGTGAAATTATGTGCCAGGTAACTGTTAATGCAGGTTTTGAGGCTCAATTTAAATCTAGATGCAGCTGGAGTTCACCAGAGGTTATGTGGTAACTTCAATGAGACCAAAATTTCAGAGTTATTTCAAGCACGGTCCTTATTTAGGTACCTAATGGTTCATGGGAAACCTGAAGTCCATGAAGCTGTTGGAATATTCAAAACTCAGGAGTTATGATTTAGAAGCTTGCATTTAGCTTTTTTCCTGACTCTGACTCCAGAGTCTGTACTTTATGGACAAGCAGTCTGCCAAGGTTTTCACCATCAGCCTGCTCTGACTGCCCTCAGACAGGCCCTGACTGCCTTCTCTCTGCAACCCAGCTGGGTGAGCTGAACCTTGAACTGAGATTTTTCATATATGATTACTACTGCAGGTTTTAAGTCCTCTTTTTGCAAATGCTCATTTCCTTAAAAAGTGCATTTTCTACAAATGTTTCAGAAAGCAAACGTCTCTGCAAGGGCAGCTGACGCAAGTGAATGGCGAAGTGTGCGGATTTGAAACGAGGTAATTAAAACTGAACACGCACAAAATAGTTTGTGGTATTTAAACAGCTGCTTATGAAACCCAGTACAAGAACTTCACCCAGTAGTGATATATATCATCGTTCCACAAGTGACAGTCTTCCCCCATACAAGCCGTGTGTGGCTATCAGGAGGGACACTCAGTACAACACCGGCGTCTCCACCATGGCTCCTGCTAGCACCATTTTTTGTCATGCTTTCACCATGTCTGGCAAACAACCTATTTGATGTAAAGAGGGGCAGAGCCAAAAGAGTACCTTAGCGTTTCCTATACAGCTGTTTCCATGAGAAAATGAAAACTGTTACAAGACATTATGGACAACTCCTGGTGTGGGGCCAGTTGTCTTGAACTGGTGGTTTGAACATCTCTGTGCCACCTGGGAGAATCGACTTCCAAGGTAAGTTTGGGCCAGCAAGGTCTGGCAGTGCTGGAAGTGACAGTCCCTGCCTTATGCTAAATCAATTTAGAGCAGCACTGGAGTCCTGAGGGAAATGGTCAGCCTCAACAGCTGGTACACGGTGAGGCATAAGGCAGTTTAATAGGGAAAATGACAATCTATAAAGAAAAGCAACACCAGTTCATGCTACTTGTGATCTCAAAATACTGCCTTGGCACACAGAAAGCTCTTACCTCCCTTGAGAAGTTATGGGTTGGTGAAACAAAAGAACCCTGTCCCCACATACAGACAGAGAAGGAGATGGAAGTTTTCTCAAAATCATTTATCTGAGAAACAGAAGTAAATTTCTGAAGAGCCAGCAATGGAAGTAAAACAGCTCTATGATTTATTTGCCTTGAGACTGAAAAGAATTCTTTGGCCTTTTTCCATTAAGATTTTGCAACCTATGTTATAGCCAGTGGGAAATTGTTTAGCTCCCAAACCGTGCCCTCAGTCATAAAAATCTGTGAAGATGATTCATTATTATTTATGTGGTGCCATAGGCACGCACAGCATTTTAAAGACAAATAGACGATATCGCATCTGCATTTAGAAACTTAGGTGAATCTGACTGTCCATGTGTATGGGAAGCAGCACTCAGTGGGTCCTAGAGCAAATATTCCTCATCTCTCAATGAATTAAATAATGATACTCACCTGGGATGCTGGGAGATTTAGACAGGAGGATATTTAGAAGAGATGAAATTACTGTCTAGAAATTCGTAACATTATTTCATTAAAACGGTAAGACTTTTCAAGTAATATGTTATTTTGTAATGGCTTTATAATGAAAATGTACTTAGTCTTGTATTATGAATGTCTAATAATATGCAGGATAGCATGTGACAGTGTCACTATGAAATCAGACCATAAATTCTGCACTGCCTAGCAATTTTTTCTCTATGTGCACAGCACTGGGTAGAAGCTCACAAGTCCCACCATACATCACCAAAGATACAACATAAATTATTGAAAGAAAAAAAATTCTGTGATTATTGCTTAAAAAAAAGGTATTCCAGGTCCCCACATCACCTTCCTGACATACTTAAGTCCTTATTCTGGCCCACATAAAGCAAGCTTGGTAAGAAACAATCTGGGACCATTCACCTAAAAGGGAAAACCTTATCATGGCAGAGGTTGTGAAAACAGAAATGACTGTCAGTAAGTGTAGGCAGGCATTGTTTGCTGGACTGAGACATTTATGTTCTGATTTGCTTACAGGATTAGCATACACCTTTCATCTACAACCCTTGGACCAGTAATAAGGGTATACATGACTTACTGGCTGAACAACCACGGTATCATATCTCCACACTATACATTTGTTATCAGAGTCAGATATAATGTGATTCCAGGAATTTTCATGTTGACACTGCTAAGCCTCTCACACCCTCTCCTATTTCCATATTACTCGACACAATGATGTCTGCGCCGGCCTTTTTGGACAGCTGAGCAGCAAATGTACCCAAAATAAAGAAGTTATACCACCTCTTCATCAAGTAATGTCATTATTGCACATACAAATAAGGTATATATGAACAGAAGTGAACAATTTAACATGACTGGTACATTACATACACAGGCAGACGTGTCCTGGCCCTGTAACACCACCCTAGACACTGGTACCTATGGCACCCCAGCAAAGAAAACACCAGCAACACCCTCCACTGTAAACAAGGGAGGTTGTTTTATAACTCAGAGCTTGTAAATAAAAAAAAAAAAACCAACAAAAACCTGAAAATACTGACTGGCAGCTGTCATAATGGTTAGAGTCACAATTCTCCTTAAAAAGAGAGTAATTGGGTATTTGAGTATTGTATTTAACACTCAAATGAAAACCTGTGTGGGGGAGGGAGGAGAGGAGGGAAGCATCTCCTGCTGGTTTTGAAAACTCTCCCCACTCAAGGCTTTTAATTCTCTAGAGGTGACTATCTAGCTGAAATACACCATAAACCAAGAGAAATACCCCTCCCTATATTATTAAATTAAGAAGCCTCCAGGATCTTAATGTGCTCTCACATGTCAGGACTCTCCCCCTGCCAGGTGCATTACAGGCCTGTGCTCTAACCCTATTTATGTTCTGCATTTCTTTCATGTCAGTGGCTGTGCAACAGGTAGTGTAAACCTCTGCAATCAACATCAACAGAAGTGAAAGAATTAGCTGTAAAATGACTTACGGAGTAGCCTCTTCCTGAAAGCGATTGAGCAGAACTCTGTGGGAGGAAACAATATGCCACAGTAAGTAATGCAAGAGATTCTGTGTAATGTAAGATAAGAATCATTTTGAGATTCCCTCCCCCAGCCCAGTATTCCTTAGGGGAAAACTTCAGAATCAGAGCATCTCAAATGATCTCCTCGTATTCTGTGTGCTGCCGCAGGAATAACAGCCAAAGAACACTTCCAGGTGAGTGCTCTGGGCCTTTTTCAGACAAAGGTTCCAAAAGCCAAGGCAGGGCTTCGACAGCTCCTCCCAACTAAGGTGAAAGCTCTCAGTGTGGGACATGTCTTCATAGCAGCAGGGCACACATTTTGAACCATCCCTCCTCAGCATGTAACGGCAGCTTCCCGGGAACACCACGCACGTGTAAGGATGCTCTCCTGAATCGGGGCTGCACATTTTGCCTCATCAACTCCAACTTTCAATCACATAACCATATATCCCACTTTCCATTCCCCTCTACGAGACTGTGAGCCTCCAGCCTTCATTGCTGCAGCATTACCATATGACAACTCTATCTGAAGCAACAATAGCAGCAAAGCACTTATTTATCATCTCTCAGAGCTTTAATAAGCATTCTGTCCCTTTTGAATAAGTTAAATTACATTGTTTACTCCTGCTCTTCATTTCAGCTCCTCCTGCTCCTTTCTCTACCACATCCTTACCTCTTTCACATGCTGCCAAATCATTTGGTTCTTTTCCTTCTCATTACACCAGCTCCAGTCACTTGGATCCCTTTCCCCTCTCTACGACCCAAGACTGTTGAGCTGCTGTTTTTTGCTGGCAGTGGCTTTCTCGAAGCAGCTAAATGAATTCCACCTCTAGCTCCAGCTGCTGCTATATGCCTTCTTTTCGGAAATTAAAAAGAAGCTGGGAACAGTGGTGGCATACAACACCACATGACCCAGCAAGCACTCTGCAGGCCAATTTCCAAGTGTGATTTATAATCATGATGCCCTCACTACGTGACTTTATTAAACAAGATCCAGGGAGCCTTGGCAGTCCTGTTTCCAAGACTGATGTTCTAGTGGGGACCAAAGCCTAAGATATCGAATTGTCGCAGGCTGATCTTGAGGATTGTTCGTCTTTTTGTGGCAGAAGCAGAAGTTATTGTGTTACTAAATCAGCACAATACCCCAGAGATTGATGCAAACCAATTGCAAATACTTCAAATTTTCCACCAGTCCCTTTGTACTTCAAATTTGCAAGCCTTTTGATCAGATGATACCAACACACAGAGAAACCTTTCCACACTCTTGCGTTCAGTGGAAGACTCAATTGTCTCGTCACTGCCCACGCAAGCTCTGTGGTGGCTTGCGCCTGCCCCAGACACCAGTCAGGCAATTTGGCAGCCAAGTGCCCATGGAGGAAAGTTTCCAAAGCAAAGAAGAGACAACAATTAAGTGAGTGTGCTGCTGGAGGAAAGAGGACTCCCTGTTAAGCCTCTCACCATCTGGCACAGGAACCAGGGTGCCAGGTGGAAGGAAAGATGTGAAACAGCTCTTACACACAGCTCTGC
Source organism: Pitta sordida (assembly GCA_013390025.1). NCBI lineage: Eukaryota > Metazoa > Chordata > Aves > Passeriformes > Pittidae > Pitta > Pitta sordida. The sequence continues at coordinate 1,543,499 of WEKX01024224.1, forward strand.
AGCACAGATGTTACTGGGTGCCAGTCCACACCCCTGGCATCCTATGACTGCCTCTCTGTCCTGCTGTAGCCCCAGAGACCTCTGTGCTGCAGGAAAAGGACAACTTTCACAGTGGAACCTGAGATAGCAATAACACACGTATAACAGCACTTAACTTTCCACCTTTGGCATACAGCACATTGATTTGGCATCTGCCTTTAAATGCTACCAAAAACATAGGGAGTTATCTATAAATGTCTTTCATATAAACTGCCCAAAAATAAAGCTATAGACCATCAAAATGAAGGGCAGTAGCATTACATCTGTTTTTGAAAAACTATGACAAAACTATCCCACTCTAAGTATTTTTTACCCCAAAATACTCATGGAATTCAGCCTTGTACAGAAAAAAAGGTTAATAACAATATCCTGTTATCTACGTAAGTATGTCCAACATGTGAACACAATTATCTGTTCCAATGCTTTGGAGAGCTTGATCAGGCAGTTCACCTAAAGCAAACACAGAAATGAGGAGAGGGCAAATTACCTTCTCGGAGAGGCAGGAGGAGAAAAGGAGAAAGGGTGGAAGTTCCCACTTCCCCCGCTCCATCAACTCAAATTTAAGCAAGAATGACAAGGTCTAACAAATTGGAAATAATAACCAAAAACAGAAACAAGAGGTTTCATCAGAACCTTCCCTCTAGGGAAACAGCCTCTCAGAGCATTTTCAATCCACCATTTATTTTCAGTCTTTAAGTCTTGCGCACAGCCAAAATATTTTCCTGGGATGGAGCAGACCCGTGGCCAATGAACACAAACATGCCAGCAACAGACCTGCTTTTCTTAAGATAACTTCCTGGCATCCCAAGCTGTCTAAGAACCCCAGGAATCTGCAGACCTCTGATTTAAAACCACTGAGTAGAAAACAATAAAACCAGTTGCTGAATAAAGTGTTACATCAGAAATAATTAAAACTGAATGGCAACTTACTGTGGCATTTTTCACATCCAAGAACTTCTTCCCCCCTTAAAAGTTCTAACATTAAATGTCCTGAAAATCGAGGAGAGGAAAAACGGGTGGGGTTTTCCCTCTCCCTCAGAATTTTATTGCAAGTATAAAGTTAGTAACTGGTGAATTCTTTGGAGTCAGCTTGTAAAATCCTTTCCAACAATTAGGTTTATGCACAGCCATGCCCCACACTCTCCAGAGCCGTTTGTATGCATTTTTCTGCACATCTAACAAACCACTATTGCTTTCTTGGTTAGCTGGAAACACTGTGGCTCTTTAGGAGGATCCACTCCAACTGCCACATGTAGAAGCTCTGAAAACCCCAGCTAATATTGGCTACAAGTGCCAGAGCAGAACAGTTTGCGTGCAACTGTGATGGATGTTCCCAAAGAAAAAAATCTTTGGGGGTTAATATAAACATAGCTCAATCCGTATGTCTCTATATCAAGATCAAATAATGAGAAAAGTAATCAATCGTGGCTGCAAATATAAGAAATCTTAGTGGAAGTTTAACTTGGCATCTACCCAAAGTTGAAGAAACCTCCTCTGACTGTGAATGAGCGCTTGTCTAGCAAGAGTAGCTACTGAGGCAAGTCTTCAGCTGGACTGACCTACCAAGGCCCTTCTACCTACAGGATAGGAGCACTTACATGGAGGGCTTTCAAAAAATTCTTGTTCTCAAAATAATATATTTGCTATTTTGGTCAGTTTTCTCTCTTTTGGAAGGTCCTCAAGCAGCAGGATAAAATGGTCACTGTGGTACCCAGCCAGCCACACTCCTGTCACCAGCACCGCACCTGCCTGCTACCTTTGGCTCAACCAAGACCGAGACCCAAAGCAGCTCTTACTGCATCAACACAGGCACTCAGGGCAGCTCAGTTCTGGCCCTCAAACACTGCCTGAAGAAATCAGTGCCAGTGGGAAAGGTGCCGACAAATACACAATTCAAGGGCAGGATTGCGAGCCCACCTGGCCAACTCTCTGCAGCCAGAACAGCTGCCACGCTGGGCCTTTCCAAAAACATTTGTATCTGCAAATCTCAACGGTGCAGGAGAAGTGGGAGACAGGGAGTATGATGTGTCCACACAACCTGAGTGTTGCCCATGCAGAGCAGGCAGGAGCTGGCAGGCATGGAATGCCAGCCCTCCAGCTCCCATTGGAACGCAACCCTGAGCACATCCCCAGGGAGGGCAGAGGCCCTCTCTGCCTGGCTTGAGCACCAGTTTTGTGCCTCTTTCAATGCTGTTTGGAATACCTAGGGTTTCTAAAGGAGACTGTTACTAATTAGGGGCAAAATGAGTGTGGTCTGTGCATTTAATGACGCATAAGTGGAGCTGCACTGCTAGATGGCATTTGTGCATAAAGATAAATGGCTTATAATATTTTGCAGATGATGTGCTCTTTTACAACTAAAGATTTTTGGTTCACTTTAAGCCCAAGGTTAAAAACAAAACCAGACAGCACAGACAAGACATTTCAGTTATGTCACAGAGTGAATTATTTCTACCCTGGGATAGCTCTCGTGTTAATTACACTTGATATAAAAAAATACACCTTTCTGGCAGCAAAGGCAAAGTCCTACTGCTCAAAGCCTCTACTATCCTCTCACTGATGTCCTTGAGAGTTTGAGTTACACTGCAATTGTATTTAAAAGATTTCTTCCTTTATTTCTGATAAAAATGGTGATTGCAATTTAGAAAAGAAAATCATGACAAAGTCTCACAAATAACCTGCAGTAGGTTTTCCAAGATTGTCTATTAAATTGACAGGAAAAGTTATTTCCCTTGTATAAATAAAAGTATGGCCTTCCACTGCTCTCATGATGCAAAAGAAATCAAGACACTCTCTATTCAGTTTCTTGAAACCATTGGGTTATTTATCGAACTAGAAAGAAAGCAGGAAGGGCTTTAAAATCCAGTAATAATCAAGGTAAGAGGGCACCTCAAGCCAATTCCCCACTCCGAATGAGTCAGGCAGGTTTCAACTTGAATCCTTTGTATCCTTGATATAAAAACTAAATATAAGGGGATTAGGTTAAAAGCAGGTGATGGCAGCACAACGACAAAATTCTCTCATTTGTAGTGTTTTCTTCCCTTCTCTTCGGCTAAAAGACCTAAATTAACATATTCCAGAGATGTCAAGAGTTCATTCCTGCTTTTCTGACACATGCCGTTTTTGTTGGCTGAAAACAAAAGTGCATCAAGTACCTCCAAGTCAGCTGTTTTCAGGCAATAGCTACTCCTATGTGGGCACACAACAATCCCCAAAAAGCACTGCCTACCACTACTGTTAATGCCATCCTCGTGTTAGTGTGGAAACTGAGGCAGAGAAAGGCTCAGACACGCCCAGTGTCACCTGAGGAGCCCCTAACAGAGCAGGGAACCGAGGCAGATTTCCCAGCTCCTGTTTAGTGCCAAATCTTGCCTTGCCAAACCACAGGCCCAAACTCACCATATGGCCCAGTGCCACAAGCCCGATTTGGTCGATTGGCACTCAGCTGAGTTAACCAATAGTATGTACAGAGAGATCTTTTACAGCCTTTGTTCAGGATGAAACTCGGGTCAGTTGTACCCACCTTCCACTATTTCTCAGTAACCCAAATTCCAGAGTCATGGAGGTCTGAGGCACAAGGAAGTATGTACGCTCACCCTCTGCTTGGTCACTTTTCAAATGTTCAGCAACAGGAAATGGGTTCTGCTTTGAATACCAGAGAAGTCTCGTATTTCCTTCCCAAGCAAGTTCCTTATAAAACTCAAATACCTTGGAATGGGAGGGGTAAGTGCAGAGGAGGGCAAAAGGGGCCAAGGGCAGAAGATATCCCAGACCTTAACACAGAATCTTTTAATGCAATTAATTTCCATAGCCACAATCCTGTCTGCTGATACAATGAATTCAATTGACTTGGCAAAGGTCACACAGTGCATTTGATGTTCACTGAGATTAGAAACCCGGACCTGACAAGATAACCACAGCACATGATGAATGATTTGGATATTGTGCAAAACTTGAATGTGTTCCTTCTTTAATTCGCTTACTTTATTATGTTGGCTAAACAAAGAGGGTTATGCTTAGAAATACTGCAAAACCAGTTCAGTAAGGTATCAAACTACACAAGTTTGAACATTGGTAACTGGCTTGATAAGCTACAAAACAGCTTCCAACACAGACACTTGGATTCCTACAGCTGATGGCCACAGATAGCAAAGGAAAGATGGTCACTGACCAGGAACAAATCAACTCAGAGATTCACAGGTTCACTGCTACCAGTTAGCCAGGATCAACAGGAACAGACCTCACACTTCCAAAATACACAGAACGTATACAAGTGCTGCTCCCATTAAAACCATCATTCTCTGCCAACTCAACAAAACCTTCTCCAGACTTCATTTCTTCCTAACTTCACTACCTGAAGCTTCATGCAAATCATTACAATTCTGCTCGTAATTTCTGCTGCAGCTGTTTTCATGCAAGCATTTGGGATATTGTGGGATACACAGATAAAAGCAGACATAATGCTAAAGGGATGTGAATTTCTGCCTCCAGAACAATGTGACTGCAAGGTTTCATAATCCTGCCATGTATATTCAAACCAATTTCCCAAGACTCAAGGTCTGAGGAGGGGGTCCTAAAACTATCCTACTGCTACTCTATTTCACTGAGAAATCTACAATGCTCTTATTCCAATCTTGAAACTGCAGACCAGATTTTCCAGTGTGTTACACCTGGGAAACAACACACAGCATGTGCCACAGAATTTGCAGCCCACATGTTGCTACCCCAGGCCTCCCAAAAAAACTCCTTCCACCCATTCAGTAACATCCCTGACTATGAGACTGAGGTCTTCCTGTCCTGGGATACACCAAGCTCTGCTGTCTGGCTGCCACCCCACCCACGGCCAAGACCAAGCATCCCACATGTGACAAAGTTCACGAGGTGGATAAATATGGAGCTGTGGTGGGACTGTGGTCCAATTCTCACTTCAGAGGCTCATTTGATTGAGCTTTTGGCAAGGTACCTCAGCCTGAGGCACACGTAAGGGACCTGCAGCTTTGTACCCTGCTGCTGCTCTAATCCCTGTGCCCCAGGAGAAGCGTGGTACAGAAAGGAGGAGGGAAGGGGGGAGACAGTGTCTGTGATGGCACACAAAGAAAAACAGATCACAGTGAACTGCTTGAATTAGAAATCACAGAAGTTATTTTGTATTCATCTACCAGAGAGAGAATTTTATATCTCGTCTATACAATATGCTAAACACTTATCAAAGAACATTTAGAGAGAGGAAAATCTCAGCATTTCCTAAAAGACTGCTTTCGTTTATTACGTTTAAAGAAAAACAAACAAACATATGAGCACAGGATGATGGAAAATTAGATAGCCTGGGGCATGAGAGGTAAAGGCTCTGAACAACTTAGTAGCAGTGCTTGCTGGTTTTATGCACAGCTGAAGCCAATCCTTTGAAAAGGAGGGTTTTGACTCTTAAGTGGCCAGCACCTCTTGCAACATATTTCCTAATCAGCTAGTATTTATGGTCGATATTTTATATTTCCAATTTCCCCCTAAGGGCTCGTGAGAAAGCAGCACACCTGCCAACCTTTTCAGCTGGGCCAATAATTGCCAATTTGCTCTTTGCCTTAGTATATCACTCAATTTAGCCCTGGCTGTGCCCTGCATACATCCTCATTCATCTTTGTGCCCCCATGACAATTAGAGTGTTAGCTTCAGCTAACTAGGGCAACTATTCTACTAGGGTTGGAAGACAATTATTAGTCTATTTTCCCATCTTGTGGCAACAAAATTGAGAATCCATGACAATTACATTCAGCAATTCTGCACTCTGCCGCCTGTTCCCCCTCCTTGCCCCCACCTTCCGAATATTTCAAATTATCACAGCCCTACTACCACATTCAAATTTTCCATGTTCACAGGGAGTGAGGCTTCTATTTAAATGATAATGAGGGACGATCCATTCAATTTAGTGAGGGAGAAAATCCATTAAAAAGCAGGCAGTTCTTAAGCTGATGGGTCAAGAAAAAGATAAAACCCTTTTTTTCAAGCCATTATACAAGGCTCTGTGTGGATTTTTGGACTGTTCAGGACATCAGAAAAGATTAGGACAATTATGGAACATGGGGAAAACCAAAACAAAATGCCCAAGCCTTCCACTTTTACTTGGGTCAACACAACAAAATAGCAATATGGCTTATCCGGCTCTTAATTCTCTGGCAACTTCCAATTACCTCACTATGAAAGACAGCAGAGGAAAACCCCATTTTGGAAAAAGGCTGTTGACTCTGCCTTGGTTTTAGAAGACCAGAGAATAGATGTGTAAATAGGGATGTCAGCTTTAGAGTAGTTTTTAAGGGAATTTTACATCAACATTAGGAACATATACAAGTGGCAGGTTCCCATCCCTCTCTCCACACGATAAAACCTGGGCTAAAACTTCATGTTTTTCTACTCTGAAGTTTTATCATCCCAGAGAAGAGCCCAGTCTCAACAAATCAAACCTCTGCAGCCAGAGATGATTTCACTAGATCACAATAAGCATTTTTTTCTCCCCAATGACCCATAATAAATGGCACTCAATGTAATGTCTGGAAAGACTTAGTACACAAGCCAGACAATTACTGTCTTACTATAAAATTTTATCATTCTCTTCCCACAGAAGTTTCACTTGTGGCAAAGCAGCAGCAAAACGCTCCGGGTTTTGCTGTGGACAGACTGATGGCTGTTTGTGTGCGTGCAACATAATCAATCATTTGCTTCAGTTTTCTTTGGAGTGCAATTATTTCACAACAGACCAGGCCACCTCTTGACTTCACGGTCCATTAGTGACTAATGACATGCATTAATGTAAATAAAGAACAACTTGCTGGCATCCCACAGAACAAATCACCTGAGAAACAAACTGCAGAGAGGAGCCGAGCTGTTTGGAATGGGGGCTGCCAATGGAGCTGGAGGGAGGACTCCAGCACTCCTAAGGTGGCAGTGCTGAACGCTATAGCTGACACTTCCATGCACACATTTCCCACCACACCTGCTGTGTGCTACCACACAGCAGCCAAACCTGTCACCTCCTGCCTCATTTACTCCATTGTTCACTCAACGGGGGAAAGAGATGGGAGGGAAAGGCAGCATAAAAAACCAGTCCTGAAGGCCAAATGCACCAAGGAACAGCAGGAGAGTGAGAAACAGCCCAGGTGTTTTTTGCTGCAGAGCATCCATCTGCAAGGGCACTACCATGTCCTGGAGCCTGTTTGTAAACACTAACCACAAGGTAACACTGTCCCTGACTCCCCTTTACATCCTGACTGCCCTGTGGCTTTCTGACCCCCAGTGCCACATGTAAAGAGTTGTGCCAGTCCAGTGGCACAGCAGCTTTTTAAACAGTGTGCTGGGACGTACAGCTCCAGAGCCAACAGGGACCAGACATGGCCGGACAGAAATCCCGCATGAATCGGCTTCTCCGCCTTTCCCTGCTCTGTCTCTACAAGACAACAAGTCTGGTGCCTTATCCCTTTGCACAGAAATGGGGAAAACCATCTGATTGCACCCATGGGACTTCCTAAGACTTTCAGACAGTCGCTAAATAGGCTACAGAACATGTACCAATATGTGAGGCAGCGTTATACGTAATTAAAGCTAAATTGCACTCATCAAATAATGAACAAAGAGCATTCTGTGATTCATGAACCTTAGTTTTCAAACTGCTTAATTACTAATTTGAAAAATTCTCATTTGCAAGGGGTTGCCAGGTCACGAGAGCAGCTTCAGCAAGGCTCTGAAGTGTGCCCTGGCCTCCAGGCCCTGCCTAACTGTCCCCATTGACTTGAAAAGAACAGAGTGCCTATTTCCTACTGAATTTCACTGGCTGCTGAACAGGCTTTGAAGATTTTGCAGGCATTAGGCACTCAGAGTCAATTCCTACAGTCTCAGATTGTAACTTTGGGGGCAAAGGGAAAGGAGGAGAAAAAATTGGAAGTTCATTGGCTTAACAAGACAAGTCTCAAAGACTTCTTAACGCTTTGACCTAAGCTAACCGCTAAGTCGGAATATGTTATCCCTTTCCTGCAGCCCCGTGTTACAGCACAGCAATGCTACCAGGAGCCCCTGCTCACACACCCGTCAGGAGTGGCCAAGGAGAGGGGAAGGAGCGAACCACGTAAATACATGTAGATATAAAATTACCATCATTATTGCCTAATAACACAGCCAAAGACGCCCCGCAGCAAGGGGATTTGTCCAGAGGGGCCCCTCCTCTCACTCACTTGCCCCACTGCGGCGCGTGGGTTCGCAATCCTGGAAGCAGATCACAGGATGTGTTATTTTTCTCTTCCTCCCACTGCGACGGCTGTTTACAGCGCCCCATTCACACTCCAAACATGTAGAGAGAATTTTCCCCCGTCACATTTCCCTGTCAGAGCTGTCAAGCTGAATCCCGCTTTAATCTGCCAAAAGCACTTTTCTGCTGACATTTTTAATAAATACTTTCAGCTTTTAAACACATTTGTGGGAGCCATTTTTTCCCCTTTTTCTCCCTTTTCCTCCTGTAGAATGGGCTCTGAAAGCCTTAATAGCAAATACATTACACTTATCAAAGGCTTTCTCCCCCTCTTCCTTTTGCATCCTGAAGCGGAGGTAGTGTTTTCAATTTTAAAGCTAAATTAACTGTCCAATTGAATTTAGCTGGTGTGAGCCGTTTTCTGTGACAGGTTTTAGTTATGAAGCATATTTTACATTAATAGAACTCAACATGAAAACCACTCTCTCTGGGATTTCTGTGGCTTGCCATTGAAATGGCAAATTTAATATTTCAGACATGCTCGTGCCAGCGTTTGATTATTGTTCTTCATTTAAATCTCTCCTAACGGGAAAGGTCCTAATTAGTAAAAAATCATGTTTTAATGAAGGCGAAATGCTAATTGCTAACACAAAAAGCCTTCATATAAAATTATCCCAGCACTGCCATCGATTTCTTGGTGACTCAAAAGCCCATTTGTGTGTTTACACACTAAGGCACCGTTTGCTTTTGTTTTATCATAACATTTCACTCAACGTACCATCGAATTTCCTGAGAGAAAGACAGCTTCCCCCCAAAAACCTCTCCTATCTTGGAGGCAGGAAGCATAAAATTAGATGAACTGACTTTGCACCCAAACTATGTGATTACGTGCAGCAGCTAAACCCAAAGATACTGTAAAAACCTTTTTAGCACAACTTCTTCAGGAAAACAAAACAAAACATCAAGCCATTTTTCCCCTAGGAATAACAATTCCATTTTGTTTTCCCATCTCTGATCTTTCGCTTATCATATTATTTGCACCATGATTATAGTGTTTGCAAGGCAGCTCAACCACTTATGCCGTAACACTCAATCATGACATAAAAAAAAGTTATTACACAGTGACCTCTGGATGCCAACATTTGTTCAGCAAGATTTATGAAAAGCCATGTCAGCAGCGGGAATTGCTGCAATGAAGCGATGCTTTCTCCTGAATGGTACTTACATCACTGAGACGGTCCCTTGAGCTGCTCCGCTGAGAGCTTGTGGCCTCCCTGATGCTGTCTTCCTCGCTATTTCTGCCACTTCTGCTTGTAGGGACCTTCATCTAGAGGGAGAAGAAGGAGGGGGAAAAAGGAGATTTTCAAGTACTGCTCTGCCACCTGTTCCCGAGGTTGCCGACAGCAGTTTAGTCAATGTTTCACTCCTACACCCACAGCACTGTGGAGAGGATGCCTGCAAATGCATGGGGCTTCTCTGCAGTGGGGTTTGACCATGCGTGTCCATATCCCTTTTCACTAACGTGTGAGGCAGTGGTGCTTCTGGCACTCCTGGAAGCAGGCAAGGTTGTGCCAGTCGTAGGGCCCGATGGGGGAAGTGGACAGAAAGCCTTTTCACTCTCCTACCAGCACACCCTGGCTGTGACACTGATGTTTCAGTGGTGCTGGGCCACTGCTGGCCCAACAGTCAGGTCTCTGTTTCGCAGTTCAGAGATGTGCCTTGGGGTCACCCAGTGACTGCACTGAGAGGTTGAGAGCAGCACAACGTCCAGTGAAAGACACTGGCCTCAAACAACTTGCTTGAGATACCACTCAGAATTTGAAGTAAAGCAGGATTAACTCTTACAGCCAAGGCTGGTTCTCTAAAGGCTAAATCATCCTACTTCCTTCACCTGAAGTTGTGCTTGTGTTTGGAGTTAAGGACTGAAATCACAGCAACCTTCCTCTTACATCTGCAAAGAGTGTTACAGGGGGAGGAGAGGCACAGGATAGATGCCATTCACAGCTTCATTCCTGGGCTCATTTACTAACAAATTATTCTGCTAATTCCCTGGTGAAATATTGGGTGGAAAGAAGTGTTTAATTTATTAATAGGTTCTATTCATATCAGTTTGGTTCCATTTAAATTACACTATTTAAAATGTCGGCTTGTACAAATTGGTATGTTTAATGGTAATAAAATCCCTTTGTTTCTTTCTGTCCTATTTCCTGGCAGTGTCAGTAGCCAGCAGGGTTTGCTTGTGGTGCTGATACAACCCCTCCCAGCCCTGCCCCTATGGCACAAGGCACCTGGCTTGCCGGGCACACTGCCACAACATGGGCACTGCAACCTGAGCCCCGTGCACTGCACTCCCATGGATGTTTGACAGCACTGCCAGCCAAATGCCCCACAGTCTATTAATATTTGAATACAATGTTCAGGACACTATATAGAGAATGAGCTCATTCTCTATACTAATGTGTACTCATTCAGGGTACACAGCCCTGTATAAGCTTGGGTAGCAAAAGACAGAGAAAGTATTGTGTTCATGTGCAAGCAACTGTAAATTTCTGATTAAAGTCCTTACTCTGCATGCCTTTCTGCCACTTTACACCTCACCAATTCACTTTCCTCCACAGGAACAGACTTTTAGACTCAGATACGTCAAAGTCCTACAAATAAACATTTGCTCATGGTCACCTTGTAACATGACCAATTCTCAGCACAGTGCCTTGTTTCACTTTTCATAAGCCACCTGTCAACTTTGTTGTCCACCTGCTAACTTTTATCAAGACCAGTATTTCATCTTTGCTCTATGTTAAAATGTTCAAACAACACAACAATGAGAGGTGTGATCTGCTAGAAGCATTTCCAACCAACAGTGAGCCTGCACATGCAACTACCAGCACCACACATGAAGGCAGGAAATAACCCACTTGAAATTCATCATGTTCCATCCATGTTGTCTGTTTTCTTAATAAATAGGTCAGCAACATCAAACACAGAAATCTAACTATACTACATCAATAGTTGTCATTATCCACCAAAATTTTAATTCCACATATAATTAAGTAAATTTGGTAAGTTTTTTTTCTAAATATAAAAACTGATCAACATTAACTTACTTTATTCTCTTTTTAGGTCTTTATTAACCAATTATTACTTCAGCTATCCTATTATCTTGCCCAGCATTGATGCCGAGCCAATAAGATAAATGCTAATACCCCATTAATTACAGCTTTTCAAAAACACTGGCATACCAGCTTTCTTCTGTCATCTGGGCCTTCCTATACTTCCCCTAAACCCAACTCCACTGGTCCCCAGTTATCAGCCAGCTCTTCTGAAACTCTTGACTGTAAAGTATCTGACCTTTCAATTTCAATGCTCCCAGAGAGCAAGTGCTTTGTTTCTTCCTCAAATAGGAACCACTTAACCATTTCAGGACAGGATTACAATTCCCCTAACACAGTACAGAAATGTGCATTGAATTCTATGGCTTTCTGATTTCTGATCCATAACCTTACTCCTCCCACCTAGGAACACATCAAAGCCTGTCAAAATTATTACGCTTTTGACCTAAACACTTCTAGACAGCTGCAAATGAAAGGAAAAATAAATTATACCACTTCAAATCCTTTCCCCTTCCCAAGTGCAAATGGTCACCAGAGTTAATTCAAAAGGACTAAACGGCCAGCTGTTTAAAGTGAGGAGACTCACCCAACCTGTTACCAGACTCAAACATTTTGCTGTTTTTCTTGAGTTACAGTCAGCTCCAAACACCACCTGTTTCTTTTCTCCAAGTTTCATTAAAGGAAAACTACACCTACACCTATGGTAACAAATTGAGACAATTTGACCTGACAAGGTCTTGCACGGGCAAGCAAATTAGAAGCATCACTGCTGCCATTAACCTTTCCAAGTAAATATCAATTATTAAACTTGCTGCACTACCTCTGTCCCCAGTTTGCTGCTGTGAATTAAGAGGGTCATCAGCCTTTTTGACAGATCTTGTTCATTTACACCTGCTGCCTGCCAGCAGGGGAGCCCGCACACCCGCAGCCCCAGCGCTCAGCCAAGCTGCCTTAATTCATCAGTAATTACCCTAATGAGCCACATGCAGGACCCAACTAGGAGGACAAGTTGTTCTGCTAAATGGATTCATTGGTTTCACAGGCACTCTCAGCAGACTGGATATTAGCAAAATGGTCAAAAACTTCTATTCCCAAGTTGCCACTGGCTCAGCTGCTTGATTCCTAGTGATTTTCTCTGGGTGTCTTCGCTTGAGTTCCAGAAATTCCTCCTAACCACGTTCCCTGATTGAGTTTTACTATAAAAACGAGTATTCCTCTCCCCTGGAAAAGGTCATGACTGTTTGAGAAACTGCATGGGCTCTGTGGGCTCCTGGTCCCACTACCAGCCTGGAGATGCCACAGCCCCCTCGGCACAGATCCAAACAACCAAATCCCAAATTCACAGGCAAAACACACTAGGTCCTCTTGTACAACACAGTGCCAGATACTTACACCCTCCCCCCACTCCCAGCTTCCTAGCTCGGCTATCTGACACATTGTCACAGCCCCCACTGCTACTGGAGCTGTGACAGCAGCCCCTCTCCAGGCCCTGACAGCCGGTGAATTCCAACCAGGGTGAAAGAGCTGAAACTGAGCCTGGGAAACAGCAGAAAGGGGCATACGTGGGCCAAACCTGAGTGTGTTTGATGATGCTTGTCTTTACATCTGCCCAAAATGTTCTAGGAGTCATCTCACAAACAAAACGTCTCAACCCCAAGGCCCAAAGCTCAGCAAAGAGGGGCTTGGAGAGGTGCTCCTCAGCCCTCATCTCCTGATTTCTGGGGGCAGGAGGGAATCTAAACACAGGCTGAGTACTGTGTTACTCTTGGAGAGCTAAGCTAGAACAAAATAAAAAGGCACAAGGGGACAACTGAAGCTATTTAGTCATTTATCTCCTCCAAAAGCCAAATCCTGTCCCCATCCAAACCCTAAGACAGCAAGTCATTAATGTCTATATATATACACACTGAAACCTTGTATAGGTGCTGAAATTTCACACAAGAAGAACCTGCTTCAGCACTGAAGTTAAGGGAATTCTCCAAAAGTATTAATTAAACCCAAAGCAGACAAAGTTGTTTAAAAATCAGACCAATGCAGTGTCCTGCAAGATAAATAACAACCCCAATTCACCACATACCACAGAGGAAAGCTGGTGGGAGGCAATCCCAGTCCTCTGCAATAGCTACAGTCCAGCTTTTACTAGGAACAACTGATTTGTATTTGAGAACGTGGAAGAGACTGTTTCCAGCTCCATGAGAGCAGGCCAGCACTCCAGACAGGGTTGGCTCAGCAGGAAAGGACTAGGGGCAAGGTACAGAAGGTTTGTAAGGCCATGATCAATTTGAATCCTGCAGGTGCTCACGGATGGTCCCAAGCCATGTTCAGAGCCAAGAATTATGAACCCTGTGCTGTTGGACATCATGTAGCATGATTAAATATCATAACTCATCCCGGTAATAACTCCAGCTCTCATTAAAGTCCAGTTCTGCTATCCTGGAATGCTGCTGCCTTTCCATCTCTCCCATCCAATTTACCACTCTCTATTTCCTCTTATGGGGTGGAGGTGGAGGAATATATGAATGGACAGAATGGGTCTTGCTTCCCTAAAAGGGCTTTTTCATTACCACTATGTTGGATCTCAGCCCTTGCTTTTTAATCATAATAGATCAGCCTGCTCTCCATTTACTTAAGCTTTTCCGATGTCAGAGGAAAGCACATTTTTATTTGGCACACCTATTTTCACATCACGGGCACGCTGCCCCCGCTCATTATTAATAAATACACTTCGATTTATCACAAGCTCCATTTGAGTGCCACGGGGAGCCTGGGGCAAAAGGAGACAAATTCTTTTCTTAAGTTGTTCTGAAAGGTGCTGGGCTTCCCGACCCTCACCCCCATTAACCCAGCACAGCTAGTGCGCTCCTACTGGGAGCTCCACGGCTTGTGCAGCGGCAAACTCGGACTGATCTTGTGCCATCTCAATATATTTGTTCATTATCTTGCGCACACACAGAAGCATTTGGAAATGTACTCGGGGCACAGGCCAAATTGAATCATCTTGTAAAGCACGGGCTGGAAAGGAACATTTTATGCTGGGTCACAAACTGGTTGGAAGGGCGAGCTCAGAGGGTGGTGGTAAATGGTGCAACATCGGATTGGCGGCCAGTCACCAGTGGAGTCCCACAGGGGTCAGTGTTGGGCCCTGTACTGTTCAACATCTTTATCGATGACATGGACGAGGGAATTCAATCCATCATCAGCAAGTTTGCAGATGATACTAAGCTGGGGGCAAATGTTGAACTGCCAGAGGGTAGGAAGGCCCTCCAGAGGGACCTTGACAGACTGGAGAGATGGGCATGCTCTAACAGTATGAGATTTAACATAACTAAGTGCCGGGTTCTTCACTTCGGCCATAACAACCCCATGCACCGCTACCGGCTGGGGGAGGAATGGCTCGAGACTAGTGAAGTGGAGAGAGACTTAGGTGTACTGATTGATAGGAAACTCAATATGAGCCAGCAGTGTGCCCAGGTGGCTAAGAAGGCCAATGGCATCCTGGCCTGCATCAAGAACAGTGTGGTCAGTCGGTCCAGGGAGGTTGTCCTCCCCCTGTACACAGCGCTGGTCAGACCCCATCTTGAATACTGCGTGCAGTTCTGGGCTCCCCAGTTTAAAAGGGATGTTGAGCTGCTTGAGAGGGTGCAGAGAAGGGCAACGAGGATGGTGAAGGGACTGGAGGGCAGGCCCTATGAGGAGCGACTACAGGAACTGGGACTGTTCAGTCTGGAGAAGAGGAGGCTCAGAGGGGACCTCATTGCTGTTTACAACTACCTGCGGGGAGGTTGCAGCCAGATGGGTGTAGACCTCTTCTTCCAGGCTGACGACACCAGAACGAGAGGGCACAGCCTTAAGCTACGCCAGGGGAGGTTTAATCTCAATGTTAGGAAGCGGTTTTTCACGGAGAGAGTAATTGCATATTGGAATGGGCTGCCCAGGGAGGTGGTGGAGTCGCCGTCCCTGGAAGTGTTTAAGAGAAGACTGGACGAGGAGCTTAGTGACATGGTCTAGCTGGTCTAGCTGGGGGGTGAGGGCTGGATGACCCTGGGCCCCCTCCGGCTCAGAGTGGCCTGCTAGACTGTGAGGCATCTAGGTTGTTATTATACTCTGGGATGTGCTCTTGGTCGCTGTACGGGTATTAGACGGTGAGTTGGACTAGATGATCCTTGTGGGTCCCTTCCGACTCATAATTTTCTGTGATTCTGTGATTCTGTGATCTGCCTTCATTTTCCACACGATCTGAAGCTACAGCTGCTACAACAGGCTGTGGGATTTTTATTTTCCTTCCTTAACAGTTTTTTTTTTTCTTGCTCTTAAAGTCACAGCAGTCTCATTTTAAACCCCTTGCTGTTGCTTGGGTTTGTGTCTGTTTTATACAAAATGGGTCTTGCATACACACAGGGTGGGAAAAGAAATTCCCAGCAACCTCCCTCTGTGCTGTTCTGAAGGAAAGACAGAAAGCAGCAGCCTCAGGGAGAGACATAATTAAAATACTCATCTCTGAGATGCCAGCTCTGGTGGCTCAGATGGGTCTACTAATCCACAAGTCTTCTCACCTCTGCCAGTGGACAGGCACTGGCAGGAATGGCATCCACCTACTTTGTGCTACACTTTGGAGCCAGGAATTGTCCCATATCAGAAGGGGCAAAGGAACATGTTAACTTGTTGAGCAAAAAATTCCTCTTTTAGAGCTCTGGAAGACAAATTTTCATTTGTTTTGAGACAAAGGACAGACCAAACACAATCTTGGGATTTAGGATTGTACTGACTTCATGGCAAATCTATTTTGGCAGAAACCACTTGGAGATAAGTAGGTACAGCTGAGAGGCGTCCAAGTCTCAGAGTTCAGGTCCAAGCTTTCAGATCACCAGAGATAGGGATGAATCAACCTTATCATGCTCATCTATCCAAACTAATGCTGCTGAACACCACTTTACATTTCATCAGCATGTAATGGCTTTATTATCTGCTCTGCCAAAGGACCCTTTTTGAACTGTTTCTACAATCTGAGAAAGAATTATTTTCCGCAGGTAACATTTCCTTCTAAGAAAGATCACGATTTCACATGGCTACAAGAATTGTTAAGGGCAAACTGTTCCAAAGACTTATCAAAACTAATTGTATGGTCTGTCTCCCTCCCAACAAACATGAAAATGATGTTGAAACAGTATTTTGTGAAGACATTTTTGCTAACATATGCTTGCATTTTATTATTGACTCCCAGATAAGCTCATGTTTCTCTGGTAGACCATCAGCGGTAGCAGCTTTCTGCAGCATGAGACAGTAAACTGCCTTAATAAATACAAATGGGCAATTTAATTAAAATATATTAGAGACTTGGAAAAAGTACTATTTGTGGATGAAACAGTCTGTTAAGGGATGGCACTCAAGGCTAGTTCAGTGTATTTTAAGCAGGCAACAATAAGTGGCAGCGAAATATACTGCACAGAGCTCTACCCCAATGATTAAAGACCAGAGTGAAATTATAAACGTCTGTTTTCCAGGAGGGGGGGAAAAAAGTCACCCAGTTGCCTCTGGTTTTAATGCTTGAAACAAAACAAACCATTTGGCTTTAAAAATGTACTTCTTTAAACCTGAAAAGACCCATGTATCAAAACAAGGTGGAATCAGCTAAACACATTACTTCTGATTTGTTTCCTTGAAAATCCAGCCTTAATGCATTCTAACAAAATTTATCTATCCCAAGCATACCTCATAATGAGATCAACTGGGAAAAATATCAGGCTTGTTTGTATATTTTATACTTGCTCTAACTTGGCAGTTTGGAGATTATGTATTCCCCAGGTCCCTCCTTAAATCGTTTCACACGCTGCAATTTGATTTTCTTTGCTTGCCCTTTTCCACAATTTTTTTTGATACATTTTATTGAGCTCTGGCTCAGAGGGAAACGTTTCCTTTGAATTAAGGGTGCAATCATTTTTTTCCCTCTAAATAAGGACATATGGCCTAGAAAGCAATGTTATGGTCCGAGTATTTTATGATTGAAGTAGGACTCATTTTAAAAAATGACAGTAGCATCAGGTTGGATTAGGGTAGTTTTTCTAATTGGGTGGTGCTTCTGTGGATGCTGTGATGGGCTATCTTAGCCATAACTCATTTTAAATACGACATGTCCGCTTTTGCTTACTGTGATGAAGAAGAAAACAACAGCATGTTATTATACTGAGGGGAAATTGTCAATTTTTTAAAGCATTTACTCAGAAAATTCCATGATGTTTTGAAGGTTAGTGTTTATACATTTACCTGCTATGTAGACTTCTGGTTTTTAATCCTGGCTTACCATTTTCCTCTGGCTAAGTTCCTTCAATGTTGCAATGCAGCAACACAGAGGTTAATTTTTACCTCTCTCTGCGATGCAGAAAGCTTAAATTAATGTTAGGAGAGCATTTCTGTGCTTAGACTGTCCAAGTCAGATGCTACAGCAAGGCAAGTACAACTCACTGTAATAAAAAGTATCATCAGTGAAAAACCAAAATATTTAAAAGCTACTGGAGCAACACTGACTACTCACTAATAACATAACCTTCCATTTTTAAGAACAAACAAAACTCAAACATTTGATATGGGCAACTGTTTTTGCAGTTGTTGGAAGAACTACTGTATGGCGCTGTGATTAGCCACAGTAACATTCTGCAATGAACTCAGCTTCAGCTCACCAGGAGACACTTTTGCAGGTCTGGTGCCACTTCTAACTAAGGACAAACCATGTTTGATCTCATGGTTCTTGAGAGGGGCAGTCAAAAAGGAGGGTCAGTGCCTTTGGGGACTGGAGAAGCCCTTCTCCCCCATGCCCAGCACCCAGAGGCCACAGGGAGCAGCAGGGCTGGCTTTTCTGCAGCTCTGGAACTGCTGCAATGATTTTTCACAGCTCCTGGGCTGGGGGGTGGCCCCAGCTGTGGATCAGAGCCGGCACCACTTCCCCACCATGGCCTGCACTCTCAGGATCAGGAGCCTTGCTGAGATGCGAGAGCTAATGCTTATTTTGGAGAAAAGCTGGTGCTTAAGCAGGCAAAACTGCTCGATT
Source organism: Pitta sordida (assembly GCA_013390025.1). Classification (NCBI taxonomy): domain Eukaryota; kingdom Metazoa; phylum Chordata; class Aves; order Passeriformes; family Pittidae; genus Pitta; species Pitta sordida. The sequence goes on from WEKX01024224.1 coordinate 1,561,920, forward strand.
TTACAGCTGCCATCAGGCCTGCATAGCAAACTGCACTCTGCATGCCCCCAGCCACACTTGGCAGATGGCAGCAGACAGCTGGGAAAATCTGGGTTTGACATACGTCAGTGATAAACTGTGTCAGTGTAGACCTGCTTGGGTTACAGCAAGTGAGCGTGTGTGCAGAGTGGGTCTTGGACTGCTGAAGGGTAAATAGCATTCCCAACCTATTTAACTAAAACCTGCCTTCCACGACAGGGTAGGCAGATGGCACCTATGAGTGCTCAGGGCTGGCTGGAGAGGCAGGCAAGGCAACCAAGGGGAAGGTTCTGGTAGCAGGGTGGCTTTGGTGTGAAGCTGCCAGAAGCTTCCACCATATCCAATGGAACCAGTGCCAGCTGACTCCACGATGGCCCCACTGCTGGCCAGAGTCAAGCCCATCATTGACAATGGCAGCATCTCCGGGATAACTTATTTAAGAAGGGGAGAAAGTCGTCAGACGGCAGCAATTGTAGCTGGCGAGAGGACTGGGAATATGTGAGAGGAACAACCCTGCAGACACCAAGGTCATTGAAGGAGGAGAAGGAAGACAATGAGGAGGTACTTCAGGCACTGGAGCAGAGGTTCCCCTGCAGCCTGTGGTGACAACCATGGTGAGATGACGTCTCAAGGAGTAGCATCCAATAAATACTCCATAAGAGAGCTGAAAGCCTCTGATCCTCTTACAAAAAATGACTTGTGACTTCAAGTTTCACATAAAGATGATTTGGACCTGTGATTCTTGGTTATAAAATGACATCCAATATGCATCAAACAGGAAGTTGATTTGGCACATTCTTTTGGTGATGGGAAAGAAATGGATACACACAGAATATCAGCTCAGAACTCTTCCGACAGATGCATCAAGTGTTACCAACACCAGTGCAGCAGACCATAGCAAAAGGATCTCTAAGGGAAGTAGCTCCAAGCATGACAGAGGTATGATTGACTAAGCAACCACTTAGCAAGGAGAGAGGTGTGTTCATCTGGAGCCAATGCACTAAATTAGGCTGAGCTTACACAATGCTTTTGAACACCATGTAGGAGGCAATCAATTGACAGCTTTAACACTGCTGCCATCTATGCATACAGATACCACCTATTAAAGGTTAATATCAACAGCTGTGATGTTCAAAGCAAAAGTACATTTAATATACATATTAAATTGTTCAAAGCTGCAGGAGATATTTCAAAATATATTAGGAAATTCAACCACGAAGAATATCTGGATGTTACAGTATTTCACAAGAATCACAAGAATATTCTGAGTTGGAAGGGACCCACAAGGATCATCGAGTCCAACTCTTATTTAAAGGGCACCACTGCCTCCCCAGCGAACCCTGGTCTCCCCCATGAGAGGCGGGGACACTCACCACTGTACTGAAGTGGATTTTCCTTTTGGTAGTACTACTCACCAAAATCAAGGGTTTGATTTGAACACAAAAGGTGACGCTAACCTTCAAAAGTGATTTCATTACAGAAGATCCCAAAAAGCAAGGTAAATACATTACTAATTACGTCAGACAGGCAAAATACTCAATGCAGTTCTGCTTTGACCTTGTGAGGAAAACAGACTCATTCCTCATCTTCTGACAGCAAAAGGAAGATATCAGACAACATTTGCTAAGAACAAAGTCTAGACCTGATGCACAAGCTATGGAACGGGAGATCATGTCACACAGATGTTTCAAGCAATCTTGGAATAGCCACTGATGAAACAGAAAAAAAAGACAAGTATTGGAGACATATTTCAAAGGAGAAACCAGGACTGGCTGGGAAGCTACAGGCACATTGCTGTGATACCAGGCTTGAGCATCAGAAGAAAACTAAACCAGAACTGTATTATTTCAACAAGGTTTTCTGGAAAATTAATCTTCTTGAATAAGCTTGGCTTTATTTCTTTGGTTGAAAAGGGAACAGAATAAATGGTATGCACTCATACTGCGAGACATTCTGATAATTGTTAGCAGTATATAAATATCAATAAAGCATACCTTAAGTGGGGGAAAAATATCAACTGAGTTCTCAAAAAATGGTCTCAATAAATAACCATTAATGTTTGCTACAGAATGTAAGAGGATTTAAACATTTACAGTTATTCAACAGTCCTATCAGTATCTGAATAAAAATTATCAAAGCCACTGCAGATAAAATGCATAGATACCAATGTTTAGAATAAATAAGGAAAAAGAGGGGAAGACCATTTAAGGCAACAGCTTGGCTTCTTTGAAAAAACACACCTCGATAGAAAAAACATATTCCAAAGCAGAGCTGCACTGTGATGATGAGGAATGAAGGTGGCCACATGCAGCTCCTACAGAAGAGAGACTGTGCTACCAAACAGAGCCAGCTGGAAAAGCTGGGAGGTGATCTTCCTGTGCTACAACCAAAGGGAACTAACCGAATCCCTCAACAAGGGAAGAGAGGCCACTTGCTCTTCAGCCTCCCCAGTACAAGAGCAAGGCATACCCCTGAACTGTCCATACACAGTCTAATCTGTGGGACCAACTTGAATAGTTGTCCTGAATTGCTTCAAATCCTTCTTATGGGTACCACAGAGATCAATCAAACCAACATTAGAAGAAGCAAAAATTGCCAGCAGCTCTCCAAGTGTGATGCACTGCAAGTCTCTCCCTACCTAGAACTGCTCACAAAAGCTGCCAACCCTGATGGTGACTGGCAGTGAAGTAAATCTTGTGATGGCAGCCTTCAAACCATGTTGGTTCTTGTCGACAGTTCAGGGCAGAGACAAAAGCACCCACATTCTTGCTCAATAATTCACTGAACCCCCCAAGCATCCCATGTGAAAAAGCTGTGCTTAGTACAGTCAGGTTTCAAATTCATTACTAGGACTCTGAGGCACCACAAAAACACAATTAAAACACCACCAGATGTGTGTCATATAATACATGTTAAAAAAAGAAAAGACATACTGTGTGCAGATACAACAACAATTTGCTGTTCAAATTAATTCAGGAATCAGTACCATCCCTACAAACCCAATATATAAAACATATGCTACTGTAAGCATGCATAAATTGCATGCAATTTTTTCCAGATAAAGCCACACATGTAACCAATAAACTAAAGTGAAAAAATAAAAGAAACAAAGTAAATAAATAAATACAAAGGTTGACCAGGGAATAATGAATTTTGCAGAAACTGCTGTCAAAGACCACAATACTGAGCAGAGTTCCAGCCGTGAGCTGGTCCCCTACCCCCAGCAGTACAGTTCCACCCTGGCCTCAGGCCACCAGAACAGGGAATTTGCATGTAGTAGAAATGGACACCAAACCGAGACCCAACCAGTTTTCTGCCCAGCACTGGGGCGAGGTTAAGCTACAGTGGCATAGTTCAAATCACAGGAGAGTGTCCTTCACATACACAGGATCCAGCCTCATATTGCATGTCTTCAGCCATTCCACAAGCCAGCCCACAATCACGTCCCTTTTATATCTGAAGATCCCATAAAACTTAGGAAGGCTCCAGCATCACAGCAGCTGAGGGAAATGCTGGCATTAAAGGCAAGAGAACCAGCACTTCAATGCAGAGGGAACTGATGGATGGCTGGCACGAGCTGTGGTATGATGTGAGTTCAGCAAAGCAGACACAACCCCCATGCCCACCACCATGAATAGTTTTACTCCAGCTTCGACCTTGTTCTAGTTAGATCTATGATTTGCTTTTATTACTAATTCCAACTCTACAAAGACTTTCCTCTAACTCTGTCTAGACTGCTTGGAATCTGTCCTTTTCCTAAGCAGGTCTTCATCCCCCCCACCAGCTGTCCCTTGTCTCCCACAGGCAATGGAGAGCTTCAATTCAGTCCCAACTTGAGCAAGAGGCATTTTCTCCAAGCTTCCTGCACGAGCAGATGAACCAAGCCACTCTAGCAAAAATTAGAGCAAATCTCATACCTCTGCAGGTCTGAAAAGCAGGTCCTAGGCACTGCACTTGAAGCAGAGGCAATCTAAAACACCATTGCTGTCTGGTCATGACCATCCATTGTTGTTAGTCAAGACATATGTGTTGTCAAGGAAACTCCCAGTAAATCCATGAGCTCCTACACCACCAGAACAAGTTTTCTGATTTGAGAAAAGCATTATAACTATCAGAGCAAGCACAGCCAGCTCCACATAGAGAGAGAGAAGCAATTTCCTCTAAATGCCCAGGGGACATCCTGTTTGCTGTCTGACATCCTGGAGAAAACAAAAATCTAAGAATAATTAGAGCTGAAGCAACTAAGGTGAAACCCTTTGGTAATTTTCAGCCCTGAGTAACTATAAAGGGGTGGCAATTATTTTAGTTAATAATCACTGAACTTTGAGATTAATGTTCACAGCCAAGGAAGGGGAAGCAGCTCTCCAGAAGGAAGCGCTGCTGTCAGGCAGAGCCCAGAGCTCCTTGAAATAGCTGGTTGATACTTGCAACCATCAAGGGACATAGTGCACTACCCAGAGATGCAGGGAACTAAAGCCATCACAGGAAGGCTGCCCTACCTTCTTCCTACACATTCCAACGGGTTATGGTACAGGAAAATCCTTGTTGGCCCAGACCATACTCTTCTAATGTACAGAACAAGAGTGGCTTGCCACAATTTATTCCCTTTAACTGTGGTTTTCAGAATTAATTGCTCCCTGCAAGGTGTATCATCATTGATTCTGGAGAGAAAAATGTCATTGCTGCCTTCCAGAAAGGAGTCAGGCTGTGCCTGGGGACGAGCTGAGCCCAGAGGAGAGGAAACCTGCCTAATGCAGGCCCAGAGAAACACGAGCCATTGCACCTGCAGCATTTCACAAGGGGCACAAAGACTTGTCACGCCCCAAAATAAACAAGTCCACTAATTCAACTAAAAGCCTGATTTGAAGTTGATTTAAACCATTGTAAATACTTGGCAAGTTTTAAGCCAAACCTTCACTTTGCTCAGGTTAAATAAGTTATCAATCAGTCTAACTTGAACTGCAACATGAAGCTTCTAAAGCAAAATTAAGGTAACAGCCCAGTTAATTGAGCCTGCCACAGTCCTTCCCATAAGGATGGTCTTAGCTGCAGGAAATAATCATCTTCCTTGTCACATTTGTTGCAGAAAGGTATTTTTAACAGTAATAAGCATCTGCTTTCTCTACTTGTTCAGTGGCAAAGTCTAGAATTACATACACAGCACCTTGGAGGACACAGTACTAGCAAGATGCATTTATTAATGATCCTACTAATATTTCCTGAGAGCATCTCCAAATACTCTGCAAATGCCCATCAAATTTAAACAGCAAGGATACACAGTGGTAGCATTATCACCCCTTCTCAGAAGGAAAGAAAAGACGAGGTGACTTTGGGAACATCAAGCAATGGATCTGGAATAAGGCTGGGATTAGGACTATGTAGAAAACTGGATGGCTCAAAGCACTGCAGCTTTTAATAGTAACCATCTTGCATCTGACCACAAAATCATTCACCATGGGTGACATGTAAGGAAATATTTCCTAGAATGAAAGTATAATGTTAACAGAGTAGAGCTTGCTGAGAAAGAAGAAAAAAGAATTGCTGCTTTTTTGGATGCTGCATGGAAACACTGAACTTCCACAGGAAATATTTAGTAAAAAGAGATGGAGATAAAGCACGAAAAGAAGAAGTCATCAGATAGGGCAGGTTTCATGAAAAAGGTGTGAGGAAGAACACCTTTGCTAATGGGAAGATGGTGGGATTCAGGCCTGCTCTTGATACATGGGACAGTGAGGTCTGCCTGAGGCGAGGAGGTCCCGTGTCTGAGGGCTGCCAAAGGCAGGAGGCTTCCAAGTACTTTGGATACTGATCTGGGAAACAACCAAGGTCTGTCATGGCGTGGGATCTTTACAAGCAGCAGTGGGGCCCAGAACTGCTATAACCAGGGGGTACAAACTGAAAGCTCAATCCAGAGACTGAAAGTCAGCAGAAGGACTTCTCCGAATTGTAGCTCTTCCTGTGAGAGCAAGCATGGGAGAAGGAACAAAGCCCAAAATAACAAAATTCACCAAGGCAGAACTATGGGTAGAACTAAATAACTAAGTAATTATCCGGATCTTTAATGTTCCTTTGTTGCTGCCTGCAGATGAGCAGCAAGAGAACAATAGAAGTGGCAAGTGGGAATGTCCAAAGCATATAAAATATTGATACAAAAATTGAACATGTCTCAGAGACGTGAAGCTGGTCTCACATGGAGCTTTTTTCCTAATAGCTGTCTCAGTCGACATGCAAAGTCCTTATAACAGTACACGTCTAGATACCACTGCAGTATAAATTGCCTTCCCCAAAACACTTCACTTTGCTGCTACTCACACTGTACCTGACAGTTCCCTATTTAAAATAGTACATTACTGTTGAAGGAAACAATTAATAGAGGGCTAAAGGAAACAATCTTCTTCACTGAACTAACACTGTTGTCTCAGCAAAACAAAGCAATTAACATCTGAGTTCACAGGAAAATATATTAGCACAACAGATGCATGTGCATGAATTTCGGCCCTTTGGTAAAACGCGCTGTTTTGGGGCCAGATGTTTCTGCTCATGCCAAAGAAGAATCCAGCTGCATCAAGCTGTGAATATTTCTTCTGATCTGTCAAAATCTGCTATGAACTAGAAGAGGAAAAAAACAGAACTGAAGTTTGAAATAGAAGTCTGTTTTCCACTGGGGATTTTACCACCATCTGTATTTTAAAAGCTTTAGTACGACTTGACAGAGACTGAAAAAGTTTGCAGCACAATAGGTAAAGCACATTGAAATACCACTCAAGTAAGGTTTCTGGTAGAGTTGAAACATATGGTAGAAGACTAGTATTGTGCATTTTTCCCCTTAAAAATCAATTTATACTTACTAGTTGGATTTACAACATGTTTAAAACGTACAGCCTTTTTTGTAACGTGCTCTCATTATGAGCTGAACTCTCATTACTGAGATGATAGAGCAATATTGAATTACTGGGCAAACAAGGTCCTTTTTCAAAAACACCACAGCGATCACTTTTCTCACGGTTTCTAAAACCAGGTGTTGTTTTTTCTTTCATTAATAGATTTACTACGGATTTGCACTGATGCAAGAGTAAAATCATACCCTTCTCCTGAAACCATAAAAAAAAGAGCTGAAATGGAAACAGAATAGCTAAGCAGAAAACATGAAAGCATCTTGGGACACTGTTAAGTTCATAAACTGTGCCACCTTTGTCAACACTTGCTCTTGTCCTTCCTAAAAATCATCCACCCAGCAGGACCAGCATGCTCCCACCTCCCAGCCCATAACTCATCTCACAGAAACTTCTGTTTTATGTCCCCCAAAACCAGCTCCTTCTGCCCCAGGGAGAATATGGCAGCAAGAGCAGGCTCAAAAACTGACTTGCTTGAATAAGTGGCTGAACCATTATCTTCTGGTGAGTCTGAAAGCTGAGATTTTCTAAAGTGCCTCCCATAACTTAATTCCTAAAGGCTCTGAGATTCCAATCTCTCGTGTTCTCTCCTCAAAATTTCAGCCTTTAAAAATATAGAACTCCTAAAGCAGACAATTATACATGCAAATGAAGCAGAGCTGGATTTATCTGAACTGAGCTCAGTTTCAATTCTGCTCTCATTGCCTGCTCTCCATGTTCATCCAGCAGCAGTCAGGCAGCTGTGCTGCCTTCCAGGTGTGCGGCGCAGCTTTGCCGCTGACAGGGTTATCTATTTTATGAAGAATTATGCTAGCAGTGAAAATCACAGTAGAATTGTTTTGAAAGAAGCAAGCCTCAGATGGACAATTTAGATTTCACAGAAGTTGAAAGAGGATTTGCAGGTTCAAATTATTAATCAACACCCTGCCAGGCAGGGGCCAAGAGCAATCTGCTGGCGCTGAGTTTTCTTGGACTTAGACTGTAAAATCTGGATTTTAGATTGACTCTGTGAGGAGATTTTTGCACCAACACCCCTTTCCTTTCGAAGCATCCAGGAAAAATGGACCCCCAGCTTTTAGAGGCAAGTATGAACTTACGGATGGTGGCTAAGTTCTTTCAGGCAATTAGAGATTGAGGTGCTTTCTGAGACAGTGGACACACTGCACGTGACAACATGACTTGTTAAAAGCATGTTCCAGCTATAACAAAACAGTATGAATTGCACATGGGGTCACATGAGGCATTTCTTTTGTTAGCAAGAGACATGTAAAAAAAAACAGAAAAAAGGGTGCGCTTTGAGAACCCAGCCTATTGCTGCAACAGAATCAGCTCTCCCCAGTGACAATCACGATGACACAGGCTGCTCAGGGAAGGAAGAACTTAATTCTAATAAGCACCTAGCATGGAGTAACAACAGTTAATCACAGAGTGGCACACAATGTCTCCACATTCCTGTATATCTTTATTACAAAGAAGTGTTGCAAGATGAAAATTGGGAGCTTGAGGCCAAAATCAAAAAAGAAAGAACGACATGAGGTCCAACAGACCTGGACTGAAAATAGTGATCTACTTTTCCTTTATTTTTACCTAAAGTGTCTCTGTCCACGGAAGCTTCATGCCGCTGCTCCTGCTGCACTATAATACTTGTTTCCTCTTGCCAGCTACTCATCAAGGATTACCACCAGCATAGCCCTCTGTTCTTTCAGATCTAGTCAGAAGGCAAATTAGTTTCAGCCTGATGGGGGAGTGCTAAATTTTTCATTACAATCTTTCTCCGGAGGTTTGGTGTTTAATAATTTGTACTGTATAAAATTTCACATATGGGAAAACATGGCACCACACAGCCTCTCCAGATGCCTTTTTTTTCCTTGCTGCTAATCATGTGAGCCCCCCAGCTAAAGGAGTGGATTTAGGGCATAATTAAAGCTTTATACTTTAATAGTAATATGGGTAAAGCTCAGTTTTATTTTTGAGAAGAACATGCCACATTTGTAAATTCCCATTTCACCGAGGATCAATTTTCACACAGGCTTTGTACCCAGGCTGCTTTGTTGCTGATATACCATGGAACATAAACCATGTAAGCAGCTCGTGGTGCTCTGAGATACACACACCCCTGTTTAGCCACTGCAGAGGCTCTTTTAATTCCTTGCGACCAAACCCAGAGTAGTGGTGGCTGTGCAGGGGACATCTGTAAGGAGCCTTGGCATCATCTGCTCTGGTTTTCATCACATAACTTGGCAGGGGAGTCTCTCAGATTGGTCATGTGCCCTTCAAACCCCTGGAAGTTTTAACTACAGCCCTAAGCAGAGCTGAAGTGATTTAACTTTGCTGCCGCTCTCCTAAACCTCCTCCCAGACACCACCCTTCCTCCTTCCCCACACAGTTTGGAAACCGCAGGGCCGCTGTCACGCGTGGGAATGCTGAGCCTTCTCCCATCTTCCCACCATAGTTTTCTCCCCATGTTTCTGATGAGAACAACAGCTTGGAACACACTTTTGGGATTAACTACAGCTGCACACAGAGGACCCGCACGAGGTTCACACACTGGCTCAGACCCCTGAAATCCTCACCAGAAAGACTAAAGTGGGACCCAAGGAGGGAACAGAATCTGCAGAAGGTACTTCAGAGCAAGTGATCCACCGTGTAACCTGCCAAGTGCCACACTGCTCCTCATCCTCAGGCATTTTTACCCTGGTCTTTCAGAATCCTTTTATCTCCTCAACATCATACTGCAGAGCAGGACAGATAGGAGGGCAAGAGAAAGACAAGAAAGAGTGCAGACAAAAAGGCAGGAGAGATTCCTTGCATGGCCAAGACAGGAATAGTTATGTAACTGGGTCAACATTGAGGGCTAATTTTAATTATTTGCAATTATTTGATGAATACTGGAGTAAAGCTCCCTTAAAGAAAGAAGCACCTCAAAGATTATATTCCCAGCGTGATGACTTACAGTGTCAAGTCCTTTCCCTTTTCTCCTAAATATCCTCCTACATAAATTCAGAAAATGCAAGTAGTAAAACAATGACCACCTTTCACAATATGGTTTCAATTCAGTCCAAGTTTCTTCCATCTGCTCAAGAGACCTACAGACTTCCTTAAAATTTGGTGCTACCTTGGATTTCTGAATTCCCATCGAGAAACTGGGTGACAGCATGGTAAAAATCTTTTACTCTATCAAGCAGCAGCAATACTGGGTAGGATAAAGTAAAACTGTTACCATGGATAAACAGTTACTCAGCTCTTGGAGCCTGCAGTATGCTGGCAAATAAATCAAATGACCTAGAACTAAGAAATAATGACCTTGGAAGTGAGAGCTTATTTCTGGTTTTATCCATCTTTAATATCACAGCTTAAACTAAATCAACCGTGCATTTTAAAATCTATATTCTATCCTTCCAAATCTATCTGAGAAGGCTGAAGTCTTCAAATGTTGTTTGTTGAAGTGCAAAGCTTATTACAGGTCAAAATTTTACTTGCCTTCTAAGTGATTATATGTGTTACTTAAGTCAGTACAACCCATACAGGACAGACAGTTCCCCACACTCAGTGAACCCTTCTCAGCAACTGCATTGAGATAAAACTGCAGTAATGAAATTTAAATATAGGAAAAGCATGTAAATACTTGGAAGTCTTTTCTAAACGTTTTTGAATTCCATTTTCACTGGCATGTCTACATTCTGCTGGGGGAGGGCTCTCAGCTCTGTCATCCTTATGTTTTGCACCATGTAGCTTTATGAAGACTTGACTGGTGACCAGTTAATGTTGTCGTGTGATGTACCTGCTCACAAAGGAAAGCAACCTTGAGGAAGTCCACTGATTTCAATGTCTAGCACTCATTCCCATGAAATCCCTGGGCAGGAAAATACACATATGGAAAGATAATAGAGGCAAAGCCTCCATGTCAAAGAGCAGATTGGACTCTTGCCATCAGGCCCATGACAGAAATCCCTTATTCTCCAGGACATCTGCTTATCCAGCAAAACACAAGCCGTCTGTCCAGCAGCCAGGACAGCACAGGGGTTGGTACACATGACAGAATCCAGTTCTACCTCAGCTCTGACACTAGGCACATTTATCTCTACTATTGCCCGCCCTTGCTTCCCCTCCTCCCCAAATAGAAATCAGTTATACATAATGTCATTATGCTCAGCTTGTGAGGCTGAGTTTATCTGTGACTGCCAAAAGCACTGTAATCTTCAGCACAAAGTATGATTACTCTGTCATCATGCATCTCTACAGATAGCAATGCTCATGGTACCCTTAGAAAGGGAAGAGGTCAAACCACTGGTGTTAAACCCATGAGGCCTGAGAGCTAAAGGACAAGCTGCAGTATCAGTTTTTGCCAGAGGAAACTCATCCATGCTCTGATTTGGCAGGAGAAGGATTTATAGCAACTTACACCAGATAAGGAACATGGGAAATAAATACCCAAGTCAGAACTTACTAATGGGTATTATTTCTCAGATAGTAGCAAGTTAATGCTATATAGCTAGGCAACAAAGCCATCTCATCCTTGATAAAGGCATAAACACATTATAGGAATAATCCCTGTATGACAGGAGGTTACTTGTGCATTCATAAATTTTTCACCTCTTCTGCCAGCAGTGCCTTTTAAAAAAAATCACTGCTCTGTCCCAACCTGATCACACCCTGCAGCCCATGATTTGGTTCTCCTTCAATATGCACAAACATGCAGAGAATCCCATTATAAATCCTTTTTTATAGGATAAATAGAAGTCTCTCATATCACAGACAAGCCAGCAGCTTGACCTAATTTCCATGGTTCCACATTCTTTCCAGTATCAATTTATCTATTAGTTATACCCTGCCATGAAAAACCCAGGTCACCCTTTGCTCCCAGGACTTGTGTCAGGGAAGGAGCTAGAGGAAGGAAAGCACCGTCCCCACTCCACCCAGTACTGATAGATGGCCCCATCACTTACCCTGCCCCTGCTCACTAAAGCTGTAGGATGCCTTATTTTACGAATATTCATTGGCTGTTCAGTTCTGATAAGTCCTGAAGTTACAGATTGTTTTCTTATTCAAAAGAGGCACTAAGGAAAGGGTTAAGAACAAATTTGTTTTCCATTATCGTAACAGGTCCCTTCTTATTATTAGTTGCCTTTGAAGAAAATAGAGATAAAAAAGTACATCACATGTAACATTCTAGGTGTGGAGTCTCTTGATGGATCTGTCCATTTATCAGAATACCCAAATTGTGTAAGCATCACTTTCCTTCTGCAGAAAGACAATTTAGGATCTCCTCACCTCATTATCTTCGACTTCCCCATGCAGACAAGATCGTCAGCAGAACACAAACTAATGAAAACTGTCGTTCAAGAAACTTTTTCACTGACCTAAGACCACTAAGAAATACTTGCAGTGAAATCCAAACTAGAGGTGAAAACTGTCATCATAAAATAGTGTAAGTTATTCTTTTTCACATTAAATTTAAGGCCGTAACTACCTTTCATTATAGAAATACATAATCTGGCACAGTAAGACCTCTTGAAGGTTCAGGGTATTTTCTAAGCTTTAGAGTAACAGGGCAGTTTAAAAACTGACCATTTCCAAGACTTAAGTTCTCTCAAGATTTATTCATTATTTATTTGCAAAATACTGTATTGCTTCATTACTGGCATGCACACCTGAAAATAAACCCTCTGCTTCCTTAGAAGTTCAAGAAAAGCACACTTGAATAATAAGCCAAGATTCGCACATCAGGATTCGAGTTGTCAGAGCTCTGCTTACATCACTAAAGCTGGTGAGCATCACTCTGACTGGTTCAATTATATAGAGGGACAGAAATGAAAGGAGAAGCCAAAACAAATATTCATTCCAGAATACTGAGCATGAAATTATTATAGAATTACATAGATGACCATTATGTATTACAAAGCACGTTTTTCTTCTCCAAGTATGATTAATAAAAAATAAAAATAGAGAAACTAACATTGCATCTGTCTGCATGCAAAATGGAGGAAAGGAAAAACAGGCTATGATCGAAAAAAGTAGGAATCCTCTAGTGCTGCCATCTCCATCTGTAATCTTCTCACTTCCCTGAAAACGATAATATCTTGGGGCAAAAAAGAAACTTCTGTTGAAAATTCACAGCAAACAGTTTTACAAGCTCTATGTTGTTTTATCAGCCATTAGTGAATCACTTTAATGGGAAAATTTGCCCCAACTTGTATGAATTGCCACAGTTTAGGCAAGCTCTGAATTAAAGTGGTTTACTAAATAGAAAATACAAGTGATCTAATGCTGAATGTGCCTCCCTCTTCCAATGAATAAGTTACAGAAAACAAAACACTGATGCCAATTTGTAAGACGTAATGAATATGCAGACTGTTAAATTAATAGACTATGCCCCAGAGCTGATCGTTTAGAATGCTGCTGTTACAATAAAATTAGGTAAGTGTCCAATGAAAGCTCAGGACCCTGGGCTGGTGCCATCTAATTGAAGTTTACAACTTTATTGGAGATTCCTTCCATCTTATATATTTGCTTTGTAGAGTTTAATAGCTGGTGGCCTCGGCTCTAACTTAATTACAAATCAGAAAGGACGGTTGTGTCAGCATGATAACATTTGGCTAAGCTGAAATATCGGTTTCAGGCATATTTCACCTGTTCTCATCTTAATTTAAGTGGACTAATAGGTCCTAATCACACAGAACAAATGGGTCTTTAAAGTGAAGATATAAAATTACAGGCCAAGTCCTGCATGTCTTTGATCAGCAACGAAAGTACATGGAGACAGTGGCACTGAGTGCCCATCAAGCAGCCTCGGACTGCAGCTGAAGATCAGGACAAATATCATCAGTCCTGATCAAACAGACCCCAGGAGGGTCCAAAGTGAGGAACAAGCCTCAGCTTAAGCCTTACCAACAGCTCTGAGGTTAGAACCTAAAGACATCCCAAAGGGGATAAAATGGCAGGTGTCAATGGGGTGGAAGTGGAGGGTGTAAAATGGCACATGGTTCCAGTTACCTGCCCATGGTTAAGTTGCCTCCATGCCAGTGAAGTAGAAAACACGTCACCTAGTACCTGTTGCAAGGGCTGGGTAGGGAGAGGTTGGGAGGGTCTCAGTAGATTCTGAGGTGGTTCATAGCCACGGCTTTCACATTTATTTTTCCACACTGTAACAATACTCCCATGGAAAGAGTTGATTGGCAGATGCCAAGTAAAACACTTCAAGATGATAAAAAAAGCCACAGGAAAGCAAGACTATATAACTTTGTGAAAGATAAGATGGAGTGTGTTCACTATAAACAAAACCACCTCCACATCCCACGTACACAGACATGCACTGTGCAGCAGTCCATTAACACGCAGAGTGTTCCACTGATTAAAAAGAACATTTAATACATCTGTCGGAACATAAAGACAGAATAAATATCCTTATCGTTCCATTTACTGTAAATAATACTTAAGTGCAAGTCAAATATTAGCTATATTCAGCACAGCATCATAACAAAACAGGCACTGTTAACATTATGGTCCCAAACTGTGTTACTCTTAATTAACATCTGACATATATCTGCTTTTGCAATCACCCATTACTGATTAAATGACAAGGCACAATGTCAGATGCATAATCTGATTGGTTAGTACTCAGTTACCAAGGTGTTACATTTGGAAATTGCCTGTGAATTGATTTCTTTTATTGAATTAATAAGTGTTATCATACTGTACAGAAGGTAAAATTGCTACTGAATGTGAGCGATAACATATAATTACAGAAAATCAAACCCTAATCTGCAGAGCCAAGCCAGGTGTCAACATTTTAATTGTAGTTGGGGAAATGCAGTAACACCACAGAGCAGGGGGAGGATGGGAAGAGATTTCTCAAGTGTAGGAAGAAATATATTGCATGAAAAAACAACTTCAGTTAGGCATGATAGCAACCTTGAGGGATGCCAACCGTTTGTGTGCAGAAAAATTAGACTTAATTTTTCATTTTAGACTATAATCCCACATGCTGGGACACCTGACTGTCATGCAGATCCAAATCTATCTCTCAGAGTCTTAAGACTTGAATTTTTGTGTGAAGGCTTCTGAAAGATTTTAGGGGATATGAACACAAAATATAGAAATTGTGCACTTGCACTATTATTTAAAAAAAAAATACTATCCCTTCTTTCCCAAGGAAAGATCAAATCCCTTTGAGACGATACCATAAGTTTCTGTTATAAATAAAACCTCAAAAGTGTTATTAATATTAGTAGCTTTACACACTGTTTCAGTGGAAAAAATGCCTCCTCAAGCCCTTTCCCAGTTGCTCTCCCTGTTAGTCTGCAAACACTGCACTAATGCAACTACTGGCATCTAAATTGACAACATTAAATTGGCGTAACCCCCTTGCATGGACACTCTCAAATTAGCTGGTTCCAATACATTTGATCTATATCAGTCACTCTTAAACCAATTTGAGCATCCATGCTAACGGACTACACCAGTTTAACTATGTGTACTCAGAAAATGATGTTGCTAAATTGCTGCAATTTCTTTGGATTAAGGCAGCCTGGGAGAGCCCCAGCTTCCTCATGGTGCTGCACGAGGAAGGAGCCAGTCAAGCCACTGTAACTGACTTGGCAGACTTGAATTCTCACTTGCTGGTGCATATCCAAACCTTTTCCATATTGCACTTCTATCCCCTTGCAATTCCAGGTCTGCACATCTCCACCCCTTCCTCCTCTCCACTGTTAGTCCCCAAGCCCCCTTCTCTCACTGCCATCCCGAAGAGCTGTGCTGCTGTTTATCCTGGCCTTCTGAGAGCAAAACAGGCACAATATGTCAGCTGTCACTGACAGGAATTTCTCTTGTTTTGGATTTTGTGATCTCTGCCCTCTGGATAAAGACCTGACTAGGCAACAAGATGAGGGAGCACAGACAGAAGTATCAGGGGCAAATGACAGTTTGGTTCAAAGACCACACTACTGTACCACGAGCCAGCTCCCAATTTGCACAACTTCTGTTCAAATCATCAGGTTTTTCTTTTGTTCAGGAATAAAGAGGGAGAGGTTAAGTCATTCTGTTGCCATAGAGAGAGAGAAGTTAAAAGGCATGTTACCACCACCCAACTGGCAAGGTATCTTGGCAGCAAGATGGCATACAAGAATTCCACATGAAGCTCTTTCTGAATTAATTCCTTTGATGTTTCTGTTTTCAGGGTAATAGCAAAAGTTTCATTCTTAAATTGCAAACCCCTGAGCTTAGCTGTGATATCAATAGGCCAACAAGCCTCTTACCAGTACAGTTACACGGCTTTGTGCCTCAAGAACTATGAGAGCATCTGGCACTTACAGACGTGCAGGGTGGTGAGGAAAAAGAGCGACCTAGGCAGGAGCACGCAGCATGAGAAGGCAGGATGCCCAGGCAAGCAAAATTTTAACAAGGCACCATTGCATAGGAAAGGAAAAGAACAGCACCTCTCCAGTCTGAATGCATCTTAATTCTGTACATTGGCTGCTCTTCTAGACACTAATAAAGTTGTTGGAAGAAAAAAGATAAACAACAAACACTTACTACTGGAGGTGAAGTAACATATTTTTAAAAGAAAATGTCTACAATGTGAGATGTATAACTTGGCTTTGCCATGATCACTGTGGGGAAAGTAAGTGGTAGCAGTTGCTATATGCCTGAAGAATGTGAATTCTGGAGAGCAGGAGGAATCAGACTCACAGGAGAAGGCTGAACTATTATAACAGGGAAAAAACAGTCATGTAGGAAAAAAAGCCTTCTCTCAAATAATTTTTTTCTACATTTAAAGGTAGTTCTGAAGAACACGACTGCAGGAGAGTGAAAGCCTGTATTGACTGAGATGAACGGCACCAACCTGGAGGCCTTTTGCTGTGACGAACACCAGCATGACCCCCACGCAGGAGCTCCGGAAAAACTACAAGCAGCTAATTGGGTTTGCTTTCCAGTCACTCAATTTACAGCTATTTCCTGACCTCAGCTTTACAACACTTGGAGCCTTGGTGGTTTAATGAGCTAAAATTAATGCCTCTTCACCAACAGAACCTGTCCCGGAACGTTCCTGTATCTCTTCTAGGCTGTCGCCAGCGCAGTGCAGCAGCAGTTGCTTGTTGCTCCTGGACCAACCCATTTTCTTGGAAGACCACGGGAACGATGCTGCCTGCAATGCTGCTTTCCTGAAAGAGGCCATGGAAAGCACATGCTGACAGTGCTGAAGCACGGGACGGTCAGACAGAGCGGCACCATGGAGCAGCAGCGGCCTGTGTGCTGCCACACGCCAAGGGAATTCCTGACCCCAAGCTTGATGCGTTTCTTCCATTCCAAAGAGACAGAGCTGTAACAGCCCAGACATCACAGTCCCACAGCAGCTTTAGCTGACTCAAGTTATAAGCTACCCAATTCCCGCTCTTCTCTTTGCACCCAGCCATATGTTCCCACCTTCTCTCTTGCACCACCAGCACCTTTATGACTAACCGGTGAGACAAGTCAGGAAATTAGCCTGAAAGTAATTTCTTTTTTTAATCATTAGTTTTTGGCTGGTTGAGCTCTCTGCAGCAGTTATGAACACATTCACTAGTGGCTGAGGGAAAAGGCATCAGGGAGGGAGCTGGAGACCCTGTAAACTGGAATCATACTGGAAGTACAGCAAAGGGCAAGCTCTGACTGTCTTGTTTCACAGGAACCTTCAAGAGTTTAAAGGAGAATGAGCCTGCAACCCACCCTGGCCGTTTTAAAGGCATGATGTCAAACAGACAGGTACTTTTTTCCCCCTGTAATAATTACTTGGAAATCTGCTAAGCAAACCCACAGTTTCAGCTGTGCCAGATCTTGCTGTTCTGTGGGAGAGACTCCCAGGATGCATCTTCCTTCAATAACCTCCTGTATATTTGCTGCAACTAACTTGGGCACCTACTTAATCTGTGACCTTACAGCTACTGTCAAGCAGACTGTGACCCCCTCTAGACTTGTATTATCCATTACTAAATTTTCATTTTTATTAAGCTCAGCAGAGACTTATTTCCTTCTCCTCTAGGAAGCATGAATTCTCTTTTGTCATTTATTCCACAAATGATTTATACCAAGAGCCTGTCAACTACAGGAGGTACTTGCTTGTGCTTACTATACCTGCAAGTAGCTCTGTCCTTTCCAGGTCATTACTAATAAAGCACTTATCCCTCATACAAGCACAAATGCCTCCCTATGCTCTCATAGGTATTTATCTGAGCACTTCAGAATCCTCAGTAGATTTATCCTCACAGTGCTCTGGCGAGCTGGGCATTGACATGATTTCTGTTACACAGACAAAGAACAAGGCTTGGAGACTGAATTCAGTTCTTTGCTGCTTTGAGGAGACTTAATCTCCTGAATCAAGATGCTGTAACCACTGGCTATTCTTCCTTCCTCTCCATACCTGCTTCCCCTTGGGACACCAGGAAACTGCTTGTGGTCCATCCCAAATTCCCAGCTTACTGCTCCAATCTGCAGAAGAGGCTTCATGCTGTGACCATTTCTTACTGTTGAAGTGCTTATGAAACAGAATATCAAACCCCCATATCCCAGCCTGCAGGACCCAAATCATCACCCTCCGTCCAGCTCCACATTCAAAAATGACTCATGAGATGAAGTCTCCCTCCTGGTCAGCACCACTCACTCTGCAGCCGGCCAGATTTCATGAACAACAGTAAAACAAATATATTTGTCTTCCAACTATAGCGCCAAGACAAGCAAGGAGCAAAGCTGGGGGCCAACTGTAACACCACAGATTTTGGCAGTCAGCCCTCTTTCCAGTTCCTTATATATTTTTGTCCCAACTTTCCACCTAGGTCTCCCTCCTCAGTATTTCTGGGCAAACCATAACACCCACTCAAGAGTAACAAACAGCTGCGTGGCTGAGTGCTTGCCCTTGATGAATTAAGGCACCTCCACACTCTCTCCTCTCCCACTCTTTCCAGCATCACTTTATCACAAGCAAGGCTAAGAAACCTGTTGCTGCTGTTTCTCTTTCAAATCCTAAAGCCAACTGGCAAACCAGAATTTAACTTCACAGCTGCTGAATACAGTTAAATTAATACATGGTGGCCAAACAAAACACTGCTTTTAAAATGCAATTTGTGCTTGGCACTGAACACATTGGGAGAATTCAGAGCAATCTGCACTGCAGACCAGCTCATAACCCTATGCAGAAAGTGCTTTGATGCCCCCAATTTAGATCTGACAGCTTTAATGCATTTTGGAAAGAGGCAGTAGAGAGCCTCTGCACTAATCACAACTGATGTAAGAAAACTGAGAACACTTCATTATTCCTACTTTGTTGTAAAATTCTATGTGTGAGCACATACCCTTCTTTCCAAAACCTAAAAAAATCACAGCAAGGTGGAGGAAAAAAATGGGAAAATTCTGGCAAATTATAATAATCCTTTCAGCCCGAAAATCTCCTTTTATTGATCCAGAATATACCTGGCAGTTTATTTCTGGTGGTGTGGGAGAAAGAAAGGCACAACAAAAAGCTTTCACCTGTGATTATCTTGCCTGACCCTCATGCAGCTTTATGCTGCTGTAGCGAGCTGCAGCTGTATTCATCTGCACAGGTATTTATGGTCAATCTCTTGCAGACAGAATGCATATTTCCCCACCACAATAAAAGTCAGTTCAAAGCAGGCTGCTCTCATTGAAGTCCATGGGAAATTTTTTCTCCCATCAATTTAAGCAGGGGTTGGGCTGGACCCACTGAGATGGTCTGGAAAATCCTCACTTGTTGATTAGGGCTCAGCAGGAATAAACACAAAGAATAGCTTATTTTTATTGATTATGCCCATTCCCCAAATTATTTGAAATTAATCCTCTAATTTAATTTCAAGCTGCTTTTCTGCTGTGCTTGGTTGCTGAAGGAGAAAAGGTTCTGGAGAAAGCAGCACAGGTGAATTATATTTGCTCAACATTTTCAGCGTTAAATAATCTGCACATAACTCAGGCTTGCTCAAATGGTATATTGCACTGAGCCAACATAAAATATAGCGCTGCTAAGCCAAAAAAGATAAGACAGGGATACCTTCATATTTAAAGGAGAAACAGAGAAGGATTTCAGATTTTAATGAGATACAGATGCTGACCACTGAATGAATCACTCTGCCCATAATTAAAGAGTCTTCTGATGTCTGAAGACTCTTCCTGTCATGAAAACTCTTGGATGCCATTTCATCTCCATCCTAAGCCTGATTTCAGACTGAAAGAGTGGAATCCAAATGTTGATGTCACCCCAGACACCACTTATATTCTCCATTTCCCTTTTGAAGAACTTGGTATTAATTTCTGTCTATTCAGGTTTTATGCTTTTATAGGTCTTCAGGCAACCCTTGAGCTCAACAGGAGATATGAAAAATCAACAACGGACCAAGAAATGTCCAGGCACCACACTTAGGCATTTCATGCAAACCACCAGTATTTAAATAAGGGATCTTTCTCACTAACATTCAAACCACAGTGTAAAATTAGAACATTTCACTTTCGCGTACAAGAACTTTTTACAGTTTTGGTGATGCCTCAACTTGAACAATCCAAGGATGCCAGGCAACTGAAAATCACAGGGAGAAGTTAGACATTTATTAATATTATCTGGCTGGACTACCTGTGAGGTAGGGGGGAGGAAAGAAAAAGCATCTTCCAGGTACACAGCCTCTTCATGAGATGCCAAAAAGCTCAAGTCTTACCTGGTTACTTGCACGTCCAAAACCTTCTCTTTTTTTACAATTAGGTTAGAATTCTGTACTTTCATCTACTTACCACTACTATTCCCTGGGTATGAATAAATCTCATAGCTTTTCTGCTATGAGGTAAAAGAATGGTTTAAAAAGTAATAAATAAATCTTATGTTGTGTTGAAATACCATCTGAGGGTGCTTTTACTTCACTGCAGCTGCAGCCTCCCCAGGGAAACTGGTCCATGCTTTGCTAGTCCTCATGTTGCAAATCTGTCCTGATGCCTCTTCTAACAGCCAGTATCCTCCCTGAATGGGGAAGATGCCATTGCAGATCCTGGGGTATTTAATGATCAAGCTCCTATAACCCAAACCCCTCCACTCACACTTTTATCCTTTCTGGTAGAACAGGTATCTGACCAGTTCCTGTCTTTTACCAATTCATTTCTTCTTTAACACTTTTAAGCGGTAACCTACTCTCTTCAGACCTGTGCTATTATTTCAGATCCCCTGAATCCTAGTCCTGAACTTGGCTGTGCTTGTACCTGTCTCATCTTGGCAAGATCTGCGAAGTGAGTAACTGTGCTCCTAGTATGTCATCCAAGTGCTAATGGAAGCAGTGACTGCTGTGGGAGCTGCAGGTCTCCACCTCTTCCAGGGACTGCTGCCTTCCACATGCTGAGAAATAACTGGATCACCTTTATCAGATTTTTCTGAAAAAAATTTCCCTGGGCATTACAGGCTTCCCAGCCTACAGCTCCTCCTTTTCTTCCTTTTCGAAAGCTATGCCATTAAATGTTCTTTTCCACAGTCTTCTCAAGCCTCATTTGTCCTCCACAGACTTTCAAAGATTATCATTAATGGCACTGAAATCACTTCAGCCAGTTTTCTAACTATCTAGAGCTGAATTCCTCCAGGCTCTGCTAACTTAAGTATTCAAACCTATTCTTTCCCTCTTTCCCCAGAGTATGTTGGCTGCAGCTGACCCTCTCAGGAAGAACAGAAGGGATAAAAAAGTCATTTGGCACTTCTGCTTTCTCACTTCCATCTTCTGAGAGCTTTTCCTTTCCACTGAGCAGTGGACTAACTCATTCCCTGGCTCAGCTCTTGCTGCAAACACATTCACAGAAACCCCTCTGGCTGCCCTTTTTGTCTTTTGCCAAATGTAGCTCATTTGGACTTTGGCTTCTCATTTTTCTTTGCATGTTCATGATAAAATTATTCACAATAGTTTAACCTACTCTCCAATTTTTTTACGTTGCTTTTGAGTTTCAAGTCATTAAAGATCCCTTGATTTAGCTTAAGTAATCTCATAGTATGTTTCCCATCTGTCCTCTCCATTAAGGGAGTTGTAGTTGTGCATTAAATTTGCTTCTTTAAGAAACTTTTGACTCTCCCAAACTTCCTCTTCACTCCGAGCAGCTTGCCAAGACTGCAGCTCTGAGCTGACAGAAATCTGCTTCCGGGCAACCCATTGTCTTCCCCATGCTGCTCTCCCTAATTTCTTCTTGATAATCAGCAGTCTGGCAATCCAGAAATGTTTTTATTCTAGAAAAGCTATCCTGCCCAGGTAGACTCATTCACTAAATTTCCCAAGAACTGAATTCCAGTTACAGATCAGCTTGCATCTGTTCTCCTTTGGGTTTTGGAGGTGAAATCGGGGTGTACTTCAAGCACTTTGAAGAAATTTTCTTGCCAAAGTCTCACAGCCAAACCTGTCCTGCTACAAAGCATCACCCCAAAATAGAGAAACCAGCAAAGAATGAAGGAGGGCGGGGGGAAAGAAAAAAAAAACCTCAGACTTTTCTGGAAGGGCAGACACATCCTCCAAAGCATCTGAATCTCTAGCTCAGTGTCCTTAGGGAAGGCTGCAGAATCCGCCTTGCTGCTGGCACAAGATACAATGAAGGATTTAAGTACAGGTTGTAAAATTCTATGTGCTGTCCTAGATAATTTATACCTTTCCAAATGATGCCTCTCCATTCCTCAAATAGGGGAGATGTCTCGAGGAGGCAGCCCTGACCCCAGTCCTTTCAACATCCTCTCTCTGCACAGGGGATACTTATATCCTACAGCCGTGCTTAGCTGCACAGTAGCAGTCGATAGGAACAAATGACTTAGACAGAGGAGCTCAGAAAGAACAAATATTTTTATAGCAGCCCCCTAATACTTCGAGTGGGGAAGGAAGACGACAGCATGTACAAAGAGCCATTGAAAACAGCACTGCTCCTAACATGTGCTTCGGAAGATATCTGTTATCTGGGGTTTGCCAGCTGGCTCCTGTATGCACGAGATCGCACTGCCTTTAACTCTGTTTGCTCTGCCGTTCCCACAAATGCAGTCTCTGCCCTGCAGAAAACCCCCTTCCTGCTGTCTGCTGTGATTAGCTGGCCCCAAAGAGCTCCCATCACCCTGGGCTGCAGTAGGGCCAGTCCTGTGGGGAGCCCAGTTACCCCCTGCTCGCCCTTGTCCCAAAGTAGCTGCCAGCACCTTGGCTAAATCTCCTGCAACAGAAAAAAAATATATTCCAGGTAAAACCCCCAAACAGTCCCCCAACAGATGAACAGACTGTGCCCTGCACTAAGAAGGAAACAAACTCTCTACCCAAGGTCTGGTTAATCCCATCTTCCTTAAAAAAACACCAAATCTGGCAACAGTTGACCTCTGCAACTACATACTGAGCATCCCTGTGAGGACCAGCATCCCCATCTCCAGTCCACTTCCAATCCTTCAGTGACGGTGATTCTGCTGCCTCCACTCCTGAAATCCAGTTATCACCAAGAAGAAATCATCCTTGGATCTTGCAGATAAGCAGGGCACGTCAGTCATAGGATTAATAGAGCATAAGTATGGTGCAAACAATGAGTTATCCACAACATGATCCACATTACCAGCTTAATTTCAGGCTGTTTACCCTGTTGGGCCATACAACAACTTCTGTAAATGTTTGAAGCTTCATGTTAAAACAACTCAAGCCCTTGATCCCAGGACAATCTTTGGCCAAATCCTGCTGCTAAGAACATCTTTTCCATGTCAGTATGTCCTCCCACAGAAAGTAAAAGTACAATGCTCCCTTACAGAAGCTCTATCTCTCCTATTAATTTGCTTTCACCCAACTATTTGGACCTCCATCAAACACTCTAAGCTGTCTGTATCAATATTTGTGTTGCTGGCTTATTTTTCTTTCTAGCTTGTTTCCATTTATGGTGTGCTTCTCCATTTAATATTAAATCGACAGTGACAGATCATCACCCTTTTTCTAAACTCACTAAATGGTTTAATAATATAATTTTGAGAAACAGATTTGTGGCTCGCACGCACACACACACCAAGGCAAAATAAAGATGACAGCACATTTGAACAAGGCAGCAATAAAACAGTGATAGTAATAAAGAATAAAAATGCTATATCACGTTGCCATGGGAACCAACATTCAAGGACTCCAGGTAACGTTGTAAAACATGCCACTGAGCATAAAGCAGCTAAGCAGGTTAAGAGGTTATTTATTAGGCTGCGACATGTTATGCAGTGCCCTCTGGTGAGAGCGCAAGAGAGGCACAAACGGGTTCAAAATGAGGCAGAAGATCCAAGTATTTGTGCTCCAGGAGCATCCCCTGGGAATTGTCACCCTGGCAGCTTCATAACTGGGAGGGAATGGCGTGGGCACAGGTACAGCTGGGTGCAGAGCTGTGCAGAGGTGACAGCAGGACATGCACCCACAGCCACTTCAATCTCCCTCCTATCGGAGCCAAGAGCACCACAAAGCACACAGAGAGCCATCAAGGGCTCCGGGAAACATCTTGGTAGGTGGGATCTGCTAACCTCTCAAAATGTTGCTTTTCCTGCTGAGGGTAATGGGACCAGCTAAGATGAAAGCTACAGCAGGTACAATTAAGCCTGTAAACCCAACCCTTGGTTACAGTATGTTTTCTTAAGGACTGAATGTGTAACTTGTTCCATGCTCAGAAATTTCACTAAAATTAGCAGCAGTTTCCCCCACGGAGGAGTTGCAAAACCAGGCTCAGAGTCCCTGGAGCCCTGCGGCACCACATGCTGCTCGCCTGTAGAGGAGCACAGAGAAACGACTCAACGAGGTAAGGAGACCACGAGCAAACAACAAAAAAGTAATTCGGTAAGTCAATTCAGCTCAAGGTAAAACCAGCCTAAGGTTCCCTGTCCTACACAAGACAAAAAAAAGTAGACATCGATCAAAAACAAGATGCACTGGACCATCTTGATAAGGTAGAACCTTTCCACAATTGCACACCTCCAACACACACCAGAGGATGCTGGAAAGCTTTCTGAGTGCAACACGCTCCACTGCACTCAGGCGCACAGGGAGGTGTGTGGCTGATGGCCACATCTCCATCTGCAGACAGGAGATGCACCATTAGTGAATGTTAAGAATTTACTTGGGCAAGAAGAATAGGTTGTTTACGGATATCACAGCACATGATTTTCTTTTTTCCCACAGGCCTTTCTGTAGGGAAATCAATAGAAAATCTAGTTAAATGATTTTGAATAAACACTGTTAACATTTTGTATAGATTAGCTCCTCCAAAACTGGATCAGAGCTAACACCATCTTGATCCATCATCCTTCCCGCTACACCTAAAATAATGGAAATCGTAACAGAGAGGATGATTTTTAAGCCTGCCAAAACCCGCTAAACACAAGGCATGGCAGGATTAGCTTTTTTGTATCAGCAAAGCCAGCCTATTTAGCCTGATATCCAGCAGTGCTTTCTGTGCAGCTTCCTGTCGGGATGAGGGTCAGTGCAAGCCCAGCTTGCCAGCACTACTCTGCCAACTCCAGAGCCCACCACAGCTCTGTGGCTAGCAGAGATTTAGATTTGTCTTTAGACTGCAGAAATACTGCTGGGAGGTGGAGAGGTGCTGGAATATGAAAGCTTTCTCTCCTTGTTTTCCACTCCACCGTTAAAGCTGTCAATTCAATTCTCCTCCCACTAAGTGGCACCAATGCACCGCAAACCACAACGAAAACATCTGTACAGACAGCTTATAAATAAATATTCCCCTGTCTTCCTAAGCCTGGGCCACAGCGGGGGAAATCAAACACGAGGGGTCTGCATGTGGGAAGGGGCAGCAGGACCAGTTCTCCTGGCAGCTCTCCCCAACAGCCGGGGCCTTGGCCCACAGCCACAGCCCTACAGGGATGACTCTCTCCCCTCATAAACACTTTAATTATATCACCATGAAGGAAATGCTGCTTTTAGCAACACAAGAAAAGAGAAAAAGGCAAAGATGCAATCTTGTGCTAATTGTATCCCCAAAGCTCTTGCTTTGAAAAGTGGTGCAGGGAGAGCCGCAGACATTGAAACTCCTGGAGTGTTGAGCCAAGCCCAACTCAGACTCCCTGCAGTTGAACTGCACATAATCTATACCACAAATCACACCCGGAATGCTGGGCACTACTGTTTTCCTTCCACACAGCCCTTGTGAGGCCATTCTGTTCAGAAGAGTAAGGACTGACTTGAGCTCCTGCCTGAATCACTAAAGGCTTTGCCCAGCATTACCTGATTAATACTCGTGTTACTGGAGAGCAGATATGTAGGGCAGGGAAGCTTTGCTATAAATCAAATCTGCTGTGAAGAAACAAATCTATAGCTCAAGCTTACTGCAGCTAGGAAAAGGTTATGAAATAAACTCCACTTCTAATAACCATCATGCAAGCGCAGATGCTAACAGGAAAAAATCTCTAGGGAGTATCTTCACCAGTGCTCTTGACAGCACTCTTGAGACTGACAATTAGCAAAAAATATCAATACAAATGACAACAAGGAGCAGTTTGGGACATCACAGTTTCCCTTGTCCTGGCCTGCCATTTGGAAGAGCAATGCCAATGTTCCCTAAGTGGGGAAATAAGGTCGTGTGTGTTAAAGAAAAAGCAAAGGATGTATTGTTCCAACTGGCATGTCACCTTTGTATTAACATCTGAAATACTTAGAGATAACTTATTAGTAATTGCCTATTGAATATATTTCAGCTCAAGTACAAGGTCAACAGGTGTGACAATCACACAAGAGACTGAAAGACTATTTCAAAAAGGATCAAAAAAGTATAGGAGTCTGCATCAAGTACTAGAGGGGAAAAAACCAACTCCATCTACAAACATGGCACAGCCTCTACAGCAGCTGTGACCATTATCGATCCATGGTACCCCGTTGTATTTATGTGCCATAGGATGCAGAGCTGGTGAACGCACAGGTGATACCAGAGTGCTGAGCGGTGCCCAGACAGGAAGAGCAGAACCTGGCAGGGACAGACAATGGGTCTCAGCAGTTTCACCAGCATCTGCCTCACATTTGCCTCAGCAGAAAGCTGCTAGAAGAGAGCAGCCCTGTAATACCTTGTCATGCAGGCCAGCCTGGCCACACACAGATCCCAGTGCTGGAGACTGATGGACATTGACTCCTCCAGCCTAGGAGAACTGCCTGGGGCTGATGGCCACCACACTCCAGACCTGATATACCAATCTGCCCTCCTAAGTTAACAATACACAATGGCAACAGAGGAATAACTTGCCTTGATCTACAACAGAGCTGAAGAGCCACAATCACTACCTTTCAACTACAGCAAATCTGAGCAGTTATCCCTGAGGGAAGGAAAATATCTCTAAGGGGCGGAAAAAGAGAGTTCATAGGTGCCTCCTGAGTTTGTTTGTTTTTTAAACAACACTCACAGATGTAGTACTGACATTAAACCTCCTGTGCACTGAAACCAAAACAGGGAATAAAAGAATCCCCTCGGTCTTGAAACATCACAAATATCCTACACTGAGTTCTGGGGCATCATGTCACCGGCCATGGATGTTGACTTGCTTCTTTATGCTCCTTCCACCTTTCCCCATGCAATATCTAATAGCTGATTATTCTGTTGTTTGCACAAGACTGAAGTAATTAAGCTTAACCCTAGTCCTGTGGGAGTCCCAGAGAAGGTTAGTGATCCACAGGCATGACATGCTGTTATTTATAGCTGATTAAGTTCTATTTATCTACATTTAAATTTTGCAGGAGATGGGAAGAGATCCCAAAACACATCTGTGTCTTATTAGAAACACCAGCTGTGTGTGGTAGCTTTAAGTTTGCCTTTCTTGAGAGGTTATAAGGAAAAAAAAATCCAACCCTGAATAATTCAAATTCTTCACTGTAGTTAAATAAATTGGTGGTTTAGTCATAATCTAAAAGATGTGAGCCTGCCATCCCATGTAACTGACCTGCTTCTGGGGTCAAACTCAACCCTAAAATTAGCTAGGCCACTTTGAAGCTGTTCTGAGCACTGTAATTGCATTTAGTTTTTACTGTAAGACTGTTCATGTCTTAAGAAACATGAGAAAGGTGACCAGTAGGTCACAAACCAGATTTTTAGAGGTATAACTTCTGAGCCTCTAGGCATTTCATAATAGCACTGTCATTTCACTGGTTAGTCTGTCCTCATATAGTATATGCTCTATTTCCCCTCCCCCCCCACATCCACAGAGGAAGATGAGCAAATCAAGGGGATGCAGTTCTGTCACCATGCTTTCCTTCAGAGAGATGTGGTGCCAGAGCAAATGGTAACAACTGAGCCTGGTATTAAAATCTTGGCATGATTGAAGTTACTGTATTTTTGGTGGTAGAGAAAAGAAATACTTGCACGTAGGAGATACAAGTAGTTTCAAGTGTAGTATAACCATAGCTCAAAGTCATGCTCTAGAGGAAGGGACACAACTGTCCTGTCACTATTAGCACCAAATCACAAGACGGTAAAGCAGAGAGTTTACCTCCTAATTGCCAAACAGAAAGTCATGGAGGAAACAGTAAGATGGTATCTCCTTCTCTAAGGATCCCTAGACAAAACATCCAGATAGCAACAGCAGGACAGAGCAGGAATGTCTCAGTCTTGGGGCTGCAGAATTGCAACTCTCTGTAAGACACTTCTGAATAACTAGAACAATCATTTTCTCTCTTTCCTTATCCCACTGTTTTGCATGCAAGCCATATGAAAGTTGAGAGACATTCACTGGTAACTGTTCCAGCCCAGAAGAGTGAGCTGAGTTACACTTTTAGCATCACCTGAAATGGAGCTGAGATTCAAAATGAGACTTTAAGGTAAAAAGAGAAATCTCTAGGTTCACAGGTTGTTCCAAGTTGGAAGGTACCCACAAGGATCATCTAGGCCAAATCCCAAGCAAACGCCCACCCAGGGATTGAATCCACAACCCTGGAGCCACGGGCACCACGCTCCATCCATCCAAGCCTCCCATCACCTAGGTTATGGAAAGAACGCTTTGAAATGCCTCACTACGGCTTTGATACCTTCTTCTCATACAGGAATTGGTGAGACTCCACAGGAGCTCTGCAAAACCATTCATGTGGAAGGGAAGACATCCACAGACACTACTTTCACCTAGGTCACTGACTGCAAAGTCCTGATGGACAATTAACCAACTGTCAACCACCTCATCACAGACCAAACTGCCATTAGGTAGCTCACATTAGGCTTTGTTTGCAATCCTCATGCACAGTTTGACCTGGGTGGTAAAAACCACTCCACTTGGCCTGAGCAAGTTCTCTTCAAGTTCTTAGCTCTGACCCCATGCAATGCTGAGGCCAGTGACTCTCTGCTCTTACCAGTCCCAGCCCACATCTACTCAAGTGATGCAACTGTGGGCTGATATTAACAGAGCGTTAAACCTCAAATTAGAGCATGGCTGGAGCAGGCCTGGGATATTTCCAGTTTCCCCTAGGAAGGCAATGCTGCCAGCTCTTTGTTTTCTTGCGAGGCATGTGATAATTTGGCATAGTCCTTTAAGTTCTGAAATTTGCTGGAACAAAAGAAATGTTGAGCTTTCATTAAGAGGAAAAAACAAAGTGTGCAGTCTCAAGTCATAAACACAGACTTCAAAATACAGCCCATGAGTGCCTGAACACAATTAGGAAGACTTTAAATCAGTACTCATTAAGTATCTCGGTTGCTGGGTAGCTTCTTTGTGTATTTTTATTATTTGATTAGATTTGGTAACTCAACTAGTCTGGAGTTGTATTTGTGCTATGGTTCGTCTTTTGCTTAATTACACTTCCAGAGGCCTTCCATATAACCCCCTAAGGAAATCAAGTGGTCACTCTACACCTCAGACCAATAATTCTAAAAATAGAGTCTAATAATTTTTTTTCTTTCAACTTGGACTGCTGTACATAGGGATAGAGCTGGTTTGCACCATGCCTCTCAGAATGTGTCCAATATGGGTAACTAAGTAGTACAAGAAAATCAACAAACTATCATCACACCAGAAAAATAATCTTCACTATCTCAAAAATTAATCTGTCCCCAGACAGGAACCAGAACTCAACACAAATTTTGCCCCATTAAAAATTTGTCATGCATATGCTCTCATACACATATAAATAAAAAAAGTTCCAGTTTGCAGTGATCTTTTAAAACTAGTGTTTTGAGATATAACCAATATACAGAACTATAATCTCTTAAAATTCTCTTACCACTGCTTTCAGATGACATGCTTCAGCAGTTGCAAGCATACATGGGTGTACATTCAGTAATTCAACAGTCAAAAAGGTTCCTCCCATATTACAGGAAAAGTATGAAGCATTTCAGTTTAAAAACAAAGAAAAAACAACAAAATCAAAACCAACAATGAAGTGAAGCCTGGTTATTCCAGAGTACAGTTTCCCCATGTACTTTGTGTTGCAATTATTTACATATCCCCGGATAGTCAAACTTTTGTGGTCCAAAGTTTTGTTGTGGACTTAGTAGAACATGCTGTGCCTGAGCCAACTGGAGCAGACTTAGGGTGTTATCAGGCTGACCGATGGAACAGGGGACACATCAGATTTGCTACTAAAGGGAAATAAAAAGTCACTGAGCTACACAAACCACAACAAACTCAAAAACAAATTCAAGTCCATTACAAGAAGCAGGTTCGTGTTGCAACCACCTTGATATTTCAAGACCTTTTGGTTGTACGAACAGCACTAGCAACCAACACCTTCCACTTCTCCACAAGATCAACACAGGGACTCGAGAGTGAACACATTATCACGTATTTTAGTCCAGAATGTAAAGGAAAGTATTTGGAAGCTGAAGTTGAGGCTTCTGGAATCGCACATTGACTCAAATAATCTTTTCCCCACTCTTGCAGATACCACATAAACCCATGCAATTCACCAGTGCTCACCAGTTACACACGGGCCCAGCTCAGCAATCCTGGGCCCTCTCTGTCTGCCACAGCTCCCGGCAGAGCTGCACCTCATAACCATGGGACAAAAATATGGTCAGTACATGCTGCAGCACAGCATTGCACAGGAAAGGTGGAGACCCAGCCTTACCAACAGGACCCACTGACCTCTCACAGAACAGTAGCTGTATTTCTTGCGCACCAGTACGTTAAAAATGCTGCTCAGTATGGGAACTGGAACTGTCCTGTGTGCCAGCAATACCATGTAGTCACCTGCTTGCTGGTTAAACAGGTCATACTTTTATGCAGGAGAATCCAAGAGGTGTAATGCGAACAACTCTGCTTACCAAACCAAGAAAAGTTTAACTGTGAGCACTCGCAGAGTATTTCAGAATTTAGTAAATACCTTTAACACACAAGATATGTAATTACCTCAGCAGACACTTCTTCCACATGCTTATTTTATAGTATTTAAATTTATCCTTTGGCTGGACAGGTTAAAAACACGAGTAGAACAGCAGTGCCTGGATGCGCTGCTATACTATTAAGCCTAATAAGCACGAACAGAAATCTAAAAGAAAACACTAAAAAAGGTTTTCACCACAAAAGTTCATCCTCAATTTCCCTTTCCTAACTATAGTTCTCCAACTTCAGTATTTTCCTTGTTGTTCTTATGAGTTCGCAGTTTCTCTGCTTCCTCCTTTCAAACTATATTTACAGAAAAAACAAATCAACTTGAATTACTCTGAAAAACTCAGCAGCACACACTTTTGGATGTGCAAGAGCTGCTAAGTGCCTAATTTATTAGAAGACAGAACCAAAATAAGGCCATTTTGTCATATCATATAAATCACCTTCATTACAAAAACACCGCACTGGTTTCTGCAGCCCTGATTCTGTCCCATTTATTACATGCACATGAGTTCAACTGGAGGCTTGTTACTAGTTTCTATTGAAAAAAACACCTCATAAAATCACAAAACTGAAACTATAACACAGTCAGAAATAGTATAAACAAAAATGTACTGCAACAGGTAGATTTTTAAGGGCTCATATTTTACATCCCCATTAAATGAATTGCTGTAAACTAATAGATTACTAGAGAAACCTCAGGGAAGTACCAGGAGAAACTACCAGGCATGCTGAACAACCCAGCCTATTGTATCCTCATAGCTTCTGGAACTCTGGGCACAGCTCAGTGCCCCTAAATAGGATCAGATGGCAAGAGGCACAGCAGTACCTTGTTCTTCCCCTCAGCATTCACCTCCACTCCTCGGGACAGGTCCCATCCTCTAAGCTCATGCACGGCTTCTCACGTCCTCAGAAGAAGTTGCGTGGCTCAAAAGAAGAGGGATCTAAAACCAAAGCTTAAGCACTTAAACAAAAACATAAAACAAAAGAAGGGGGGCGGAGGAAAAAAAAAGTGGAATAAATCCAGCTGCAGCTCTCCCTAAACTCAGAGCCCCTAGCAAGTGCCAGCAGTTTCAAAAGACTTGTAATCTCTAAACTCTTATCAAGGTTTTATCGCACTCCAGTTCTTATCTAAACCAAACAATCACTAGAACAGCAGCTGATAAGGCATCCTGACAAGGTAATATCAGCAATTTAAATCCACTGCTATAGCCATCATACACTGAGAATATTTTAACACCCTTTCCAGTTTAACCTCTAATCTCTCTTCCTCTGTTCTTTCCAAACACAGGGCCAATTTTTCTCCCTTGCAGACAGGCACACTTCCTGCCATCGCCCCTGCTACAGGCAGGTGCCCTTTGAGCTCTCGCCTTTGGCATGCGCAGCCCATCCACCAACGCCAGCTTGCTTAATCAAAAGGATCATTATTTTCCCTCTGAATTCAAGTGGCCATTTTCCCCCGGCTTGACAAAGGTCCATCACTAAAAGCTGTGGGTACATCTGTCACAAGCTGCTGTGTGGGAGAGGAGAGGGAAATCAAAGGCAGCAAACACGAGGCAGGATCAGCCCCGGCCCTGGCGTAATTGGGTGTAACACAATAGAAATACATTCTTTGTAGCCCTGTGGGACCTCCACCTAGAACATCTCACCCACATGTCACAAGGCAGGATTTGCTCAATCTTCCAAAATCATTCATTGGCTAGAGAACCCAGTACCTTTTTCTACATTTTTGCTTGCAACAGACTTTTTACATCAGTCCAGATTTTGATTTACGTGACATCTGAAAACACTTACTCATGCTTAATGTAGCTGGCAACTGACATACAAAACCAAAACAAAACCAACTACTTCAACTGGACAGAAGCTTGAGTCCCTCTGATGCAATTTCCTCTGGACACTAGACACCACCTTGACACAATTCCGAATTATTTCTGTCCTTATGCTAGAGCAGAGAACTGATATTAAGGCACTAAGACATTCCTATGTCTCCAAAGCTAAGCAGCAACTTACCTATATCACCTAATGTTTATGTACATAGGACAGGGGAGAGCAGCGTTAGAACCAAAGGAGTTTATCCTCGGCTTTCCACAGCTCCCATGGGGCCAGGGAGCCAAGCACGGCTCTTGTGCAACCAACCCTGGGCACACCCAGCACCTGTAAGTGCATCAGAAAGAGCCAGTGAAGTTACTCAAGTAACTACAAGAAAGGTCCTGGAATAAACTGTAGCCAGGTCCCTTCTGTGGTGCACTGACTGGGTCAGAAACGTTGTCTTCATATAAAGAGAAACTCAATGGTGCAAACTAGACAAAATGCTCAGTTCCATCAGGTTGAACTCTCCAAAGCAGGAAAGAGAACTCAAGATTTCTTGGCATATACACATAGGGACAAAAAACCCCCAAAGCCTAACCAGATGCTCTAAAACCGAAGAAATCCCTTCACTAATGATGGAAAATTCCTTTAGACCCTATTTCAAAACTTTTCTTCAATCAAAAGTTAATGAATCAAGAGACAAACCAGATGCAAACTCCCATTTTCCTCTATAAATCAGTGTCTGACATGTGAAATGCAAACTAATTTGTTTAAATTACAAGACTAAAATGTGGTTATAGAAATAATAGAGTGTCTTCAGATTTTAATCAGAAAAAATATATCCTGAGTTTCTGAAAAATGACTCGGCACAAATAGGAACAGAACTATAAATGTACCATAGTACCCTTGACTAGCCCAAAGAGAGATGAGTTATTTTCTTTCTCTTAGAGTGTGAAGAGCAATAATTTTTTCATCTCTAAATACTTCCTATTGGGATAGCACTGGGTCTCTGGCACCAAAGAAACCCACCAGTCATTAACTGATTTACTGGGGATGAAAACCTTTATGAATATTGCTCGAAGGGATGTGACAGTGAGATCCAGACTGTGTGAAGAAAGCAAACTTCTAGTTTTAAAAAGACACACAGTTTGTACTAACATATGAATCATCTTCGTGTTCCTCCTTCATGGCTTTTGGGGAGGTTATTTGGGCTGGATATTGTATTCAGATGGGTTTCTATTTTGTAACGTTTGCAAGGATTGTGCATTACCCTGGGTCCAACTGCTCTGCCCCAAGAACAAAAGAGCATTACAGTTCAACTTGTTTCTCCAACCAACCTGAGCGCACAGCAAACTTGTCTGCGAAAGCAGTTATGATCCATCCACTCAGCATTTAAAACACCCAATCCAACCCACCATAAACTGTCACTTCAGGCATTTATGGCAGACAGTAAACACATGCTTATCAGAGAACGACTGCACCTTGCTAACTCAACCAACAGAGCAGTATTTCTTATCAAATCAATGGCTTATCAGGGAACTTAACAAAAATAAAGGTTACACCATATGGTCTCCTCCTTTTCACCTCTGCTCCATCAAGATGTATAACTTGCATTAAAGTTACACTGCTCAGACTTTGTCGATTTGCTTCCTCCTTGTCTGCCCTTGAAAGCAAAAGCCTACCTACACGGAAACAATCCCCTACAGAACTGTGCTGAGCTGGACAAACAGTGCATTGACCCAGTTTTGCCATCACAGGCCCTCACTGGTCCCACCTGCACGGATGGAGAGTCCAGGGTGGCAGTGGGTGCTGCCCACACCAGGAGTGAGCTCGGCATATCTGCACAGGGCCTGCAGGGATGTTTACACAGCCACTGGAATAAGAGGAGACCATTGCTGCTGCTGGTCTGGTTAACCAAATTAACAAATAAAAACAAACACCACATAATAAAATAGAAAATAACTCAGATTCCCTTATGTTTACCTTTTATCGGGAGCTGTCTAACAATATTAGGTCACGTTGCATTTCTGAAGCACACAAAAGTGAATATTTTTCCTTCACCAGTTATTAAAGCTCCTTCAAAAGCCACATGTCTCCAAACAAAATCAGTTATTCCTCCTCCTCCTGCAGTTGCTCCATCTCACACCACAGTCCTTCTCTCTTACTTGCAAAGTAACAAGAGTCCCTTCAAATAGAATAGGTTGGCTTCAATCTACCCATAACCTAAATGAACTTAATTAACTATCCTCTAATGAACTGCTCTTTAACAGTTGACACCATTATTAGATCACCTTCCATCTGCAAGCTTACAGCACAGGCTCTGGAAAAGCAATCACGTAAACAGCAGACGGAGACCAAGATTTCTTGTGTGGTTCATCTGAAACCATTGCTATTAAAGTCCTTCATGCACTCATACACATAAATTCCTAAACTGAAGGAGACCAGAAGAATTTCAGGTGCTGACTTGCTGAGAGCTGCCAAGATAACTTAAGTCCCCTCTGCTTCCCAGGAAAATGCCGGTAAGTCACTCAATGCATGCAAGAGACCCCTCTTGATTTTTTTTATTCGAATCAGACTTTTCAGATTGCACAGGAGCTGTCAGTACCATCATAGAATCAGACAAATAGTGAGTTTTGAAACATTCAGTAGAAACAGCCAAACTACTCACTCAACATTTTAAGCTATAGAGTCCTGGTCAATCCACATTCTTAGTTTGGATATGCGAAAGTTCCTTCTAACAGATCTATCTGATCAGACACTAATTAACCTGAAAAAAGGAATTATCCTGTAAAGTGGTCTGTTCTTTCCCTCTATTTTTTACAAAATGTAAGAATAAAACATTTGGGTTCTATAATCTGTTGCTGAAAACACTTGATTTTGCTGAACTGTACAATCTGGAACAGGAAACATTCATTTGTACTTAAGAGGCAGAGATGGATTTTAATCAGAATTATCCAAATTGCTGCAGTGATATTCACTAGGTTTTGAGAGCATCAAACTCACTTGTCTCTGTGCCATCACCAAAAGCAATCAACAGTATTTTTCTTTCAAGCTGAAAAGACATCTTCCTACGATTCTGCTGCCACATTGCCAACACACACCCTTCTTCAGAGCTTTGCTAAGCCCAAATGCAATTTAGCCATTGCTGCTCACAAATCCTATAGCCTGACTACAGATGGAAATGACTAGAAATTGCAGCACAATATAAATTTATGTGTGTGATCTTCCTTTCAGATGAGGAGTCTTTTCCAGTTCACTTTACCTCGCTGAATTGAGGTAAAATGCTGAGAGAGCAACGTAGTGAAGCTCTTTTGGGTCATTTCCTCCATGTAAATAAAGCCTAAAAATCAGGGGGCTGCTGGAAATGCTGCATGGGATGGTAGAAAAAACCCCATTAAAACACTTACAATTTATTATTTTTTTAAACATCATTGCCAAATAAATCTGTATTTTCTTCATGGATTACCTAGGTTAGCTGTTGTTACCAAGCCAGGTTAAATTTAGTTCTAATGTAATGCACTACTACTCAGCGAACTCATAAACACAAACCCTCCTTGATAAGGAAGCAATAAAACCCTGTCCTTTATTGCCACTAAGGTAATTCATACTTTAATATATCTATTATTTCAGTACTAAGATTATTTTGCTGCAGCAAATTGAATTCGTCATGAAGGAAATAAAAGAAAATGCATTAGAAATGCTGAAACAAAACTCAGATGCTGTGATAGACTAGAGAACAAAAAAATTTCAGAGAAACTGAAATTAGACCTGGTATTACAAGAAAGGATAACTTAGAATAACATGATTTCTCACAGTATTCCAGCGATAATTTGAAGAATATCAAGACTAAGCATTTCTATATTGCACTTCATCTGTGACTATCAGAGAACAGGCATTAAACAGTTCGATTAATGCTGCCTCAAAGACAAGATGCTCAGCTTCCAGCCAACCAACCTGCAGTAGGCAAAATGCTCCAAGTGGGACCTGAGGTCTTATTTCTGACTTAGGCTTCCTCACTGTTGCAAAATCCTTCCTTTTCCACAGCCTAGACATGATCTGCAAATTATTCTTTTCCTAGTGCACAAAAAAAAATTGGGAATGGGTTGAAAGATCACAGGTAGTCCTGAGAATTCACTCAATTTGTGTAAAGATTTAGAAGGCAAGTTAACCATCTGCTCTATGTTAGAACAGCTGAGACTCTGAACTCTTGTTCCCATTTGAGATCTTAACTCCACAGGCTCCCAAAATGTTTTCATTTACATCCATTTTTCGTATTCAGAGAATCAGACACCACAATCACCATCCTAAACCCCCCCTCACTGCTTTGTACCACACATTTTTTTTTGATCAATGCTAATATGATTCACAAATTGTTAGAGGATTTGGAAATACGGTTTATATTTCATTCCTTCAAAATAAGACCTTAATTACAGGGAGACTAAAACTTTCCGTGTTTTTCCAAAGAGGAGGATGGTAATTGGTTCATTTCTATTCACCAGGCAGTGTCACAGAACTGGTATTTCAGTAACATGGCTGTGCTACACTTCAACACAAGACTGGAGTGAAACAGCTCAACAGGAGCTACAGCCAAACACAACCCGAACTCTTCCCACTCCCTGCAGGTACTGCACTGCTGGGAGGTGGTTTATGTGAGATGAGTTGCCAAGTCCTAGCAGACAGATGTGCCAAGTCAACAACCCTTCTCCCACCATCAGAGAGCCTTGAGCACAAAAGTAGGGAGGGGAAAAAAGCACTCGGATAAAACATGAGATATAACACTTGTCTGACGCTCAGCAAGGGCCTTGTGAAGGAAAAACAGGGCTGATGTTTGCACTCAGTAGACGGCAAATAAGAAAGATAGACCTAATCAGTGTTGTTAAAAACGAAGGACCTCTTTTTCCATGTATAGTACTACAGAGCAGAATCTCCCACCAGACCATGAGTCTGTAGTTACTGAGCACCTCAAGCTTCTCCTTCAGGTGGAGATGTCCTGTATTCAAGAACCTGGCATATTTTGACATTCCAGTAAGATCAACTAGAGTGTTTCTCACCAAAGCCAGAGTAAGTTGGGAAATAAGGAAAATTATAGCAACAATAATAATAACACTTAAAACAAAAGAAAAATAAATAAACAAAAGTCCTCCTACCTTCCAGTGCCCCACCAAACTCAAATCAATCAGTCAAAGCATGCTGGCTGGACTCACACGACAGAGAAACTGAAGTGGAAGGCAGGACCATAACCATTTCCCTCCTCTCTCCCACCTTCAGCCACAGGCACTACAATTTCCCAGGTCTGTTTTCCCTGACTGCCACAGGAAGCCCATCTTGCCCAGATGTACTCTGGTTAAAGTTCTCGCAGCACTCGAGTCCCTGATTATTTGGGCTGACACAACCCTGCCCCATCCACTAGAGCCAGTGAAAGTTTGTTCTCGACTACAATGAGAACACAAAATGGGGAAAGTCATGAAAATGAACAATGAAAGAAAAAAATTAAATTGGAGAAGTGAAAGCTCCAGTGTGGGACAGTTAGAGAAGCAGATTAATTATTAACGCTGTGGTCTTGCCATCCCTTAAATCTTTAAAAATGTTTAACTAGAAGAGTCACAGTAAGGAAAGTAAGTAGTTGAGTCTTCTTTCCATTTCACTGAGGAGAAAACTGAGGCTCAGAATGAGCCCTTAAAGCCACAGGAAAAGGCACAGCAACCTCAATAAAACGTCTCTGGCTTCTAACCCTGGCTGTTACATTTAAAGTCCTCTGCTCTGGTTTACTCTCTTCTAAACCCTAAGCAGGGAAGTGGAAATCAGTACCTTTTCATTAGCAACATTTTTATTTGTGAACTGAAATGCACCTGCAACAAGGCACAAAAAAAGAAAAAACCCAACAAGCACAAACCCCCTTCCAAAAAAACTCCCTGACCTTCGACATATTTGAAAGCACAATAAATGACAATAGGAAGCTAAATAGTATCATACACCAATAAACCATAAATTATTTTATGATATGAGAGGTTACTTAATCTAAAACTATAACTATTAAGGAGAGTGATAAGAGATAAGGAAGGTAAAGACTCTGGGACTTTTCAGTTTCATATCTTATCATTTCTGGTGTAATATTAACCAGCTCGATTCTCAATATCCCAGTCACTTTGTGATCTTTCCACAGTTGAAAACAATTACCAAATGCAAAGTATCCAGAACTTTGTCCAGTTGTGCCATTAAAGGAACACAATCTTGGTCTCAATCACGCACTCAAGCCACAGTAGCACCAATGAAGGGAGATGTAGATCCTGTAGATTTTTTTTTTCTTGAGCCTGAGTGAACTTTATTTTGATTTCACTCTGAAAAGGACAATATGAACACTTACCTCTCCTCTCTAGTCAACACTTTTTAATCCACTTTGCAAAGGTTAGTAAACTGCTCCCTAATATATTGCTCTGACATCTCTCTAACCAATTATGTGATGTTTTCCAGCAGACATTGATTTATGTTAGAAGCCTACAAGAACAGTCACATTAATAAAGCTGATTGTGTCTCTCACCACAGAAATTATTTAATGATGGAGGTACTGTCATGCACATTCACCAGTACCCAAAGGAAATCAATTTACCAGCTAAACCACCCACCTGCTGTTAAATCTTTTATTTAGCTTACATCATTATTGATTTTAATTGAAGAAGTCACGATTTGTCATAGCTTGTACCACCTGAAAAGTAAAAACTCTTTAATGTGCTGTTAAAATTCCAGGTGGTTCTGTCCACAGTGAAAGAGTATTGCCCAACTATATCTCCGTATCACAAACCTGCAATCACACCCCTCAGCTATGATTGTTTTAGCTCTCATAAACTGCTGCAGTTGGCTAAGACAGCTCCAAGTAGAATACTGGCACTTGCTGGCTGGAGAGAGAGATACTATTAAATATAATTTATCCTCCTCTCCTCTAAATCCTCTGTCCTTCCAAGACTTATTCAGATCAGTAATCTCTAAACTTCAGGAGGTTAATGAGTGCAAAATACTGGTGTGTGCTGCAACCTTAGAGATGTAATGTCACGTAAGCTTCAATGCGACACAAACTGACACAGAGACTAGAAATGTGGAACCTTCTACAGGCCACTGCTGCTCCTGCACCTCAGCAAAAGTGATGGTGCACATCAGGAAACCAGTGTGGCTAAAAAACTCCCAATATATGGCAGAAAAACACAGAACAAAACCCAAACGCCCAACAAACCCCGCAGTTGACTCTGATCGTAAGCCACAGCTGTCCTGCCAGGAGGGAGCAGCAGGCATCTGGAAAGAGGCAGGGGTGTGTCTTCGAGCAGTGCCAGCTCAGGACCTCTATAAAACCTTGCTCCAAAAGTCTATGCAAGAAATGCTCCCCATGTGTCATCAAGGGCCAAAATCTGGAGGTGGCTGTTCTTGTCCAACAAAACAAAAAAGGTTTCTCTAATGACAAGAACCCTACATAAAAGAAAAATGACAGACAAATAAAATACAATCCAGTCTCTTCTCTTCCAGCACAGAGCTGTTTCCAGCCATTTTACATGTGGCAGCTACTTGACTGATCCTCACCCATGCTATCCAAAATGAGGTGTTTCAACACATGCTTATGTTGCAAACAACATTCAAAAGCTTTTCCTTTTGTTGCAACATTGAACCAAAACAAACTTTGAAATCTCAGAAGCTGCAACAAAACAGATTTGTCACTCCCCCAGCCAGCTTTAATCCCCACACCGGAGGAGCCTGGCAGCACAAGCACAGATTCTTTCCACTCAGGACTGCACGAGCTGTGTTTCAAACAGCTCCTTCACACCGTGCCACTATGGGCCTTTAACAAAAGGAGACGGGTGAAGCCTCAAATACTTGGTATTTCTCATGGGAAAATAATACCCTGTTTTTCCCCACTGGAGGGTAGATGGGGAAAAACAACCTGTGAAGGTGGTTTGCAGCAACTATTACATACACAAAGGCACAAACATTTCCCACCCACAGAGCTCACCCTTAACCCCTGAGTCCTGAGCAATTCTCCCATTTATCTTATTGCATCTGCTTCATGAAATCACTCTGCCTTGTATTATGCAGCTAATACAGAGGAATGGATACATGATCTCGTTAAATTGAGAATAGATATTTTATAAAAAACATTTTTAATGCAGCTGCAGAGCAGGTAGGGGACGAGAATCAACCTGATCAAATATGTACTGCTGTTTCCCCCAGCTGACTCCCTGCTACGTTTAGCTCTGCATGGTAATAACAATTACATCTCTCTCCCTCTTGGTATAAATACTAACTTAAACCAAAAGCCCAGTCAGATTCGAGTTGCTATTATGCAACTTCTCATTTCACACACACCTGATTGAAGATGCGTTTTTCCTCTTGACAACAAACCTACAAGCTCTGTGTGGGAAATTACAGAACCACCCTATCTTTGATCAGTACGTAACATCTGCAAACGTCTCAGAAAAAAACAATCCTCTGTCAAGACATTTCACTGAGCTACCACCAGGATCCTCTCCTCTAAATTACCACGAGAGCAGGGAGGCAGTAACCCTGAAAAGCAGTGTCAGCTCCAAACACTTAATGCTCTCTGACAACGCCTGCCTGGAGCAAGTGGCTGAAAATAAGAGGGTATGAGACATTGTTCAGCTCAGAAAGAAACAAGGCGAAAACAGAGCTGGAAGTGTCCCTAGGCTTTCTAAAATGTAAAAAACCACTCCAGCTCTAAAGAATTGAAGGATGGAAATCTCCCAGCATCCTGCAGCAGCAGCCAGATGGTGTTTCTTCACTTATCGAGGCCCACAAGAGCCATCAGAGCTAGAGGGCAAAGACAAACAAGTCGTCGGTAATCACACAACTCACCAGCACCTGGCAGCTAATAAATGCTGCCATTTAACAAACCTAGAGAATAAGCTGCACTGGGCTCAAGAGCCTCAGTTAAAGGTAGCTAAAGGGTGACAGCCTGCAACAGCAGCTCAGGACAGCACCTCTTCCTTATTCTTTCCCATTATCTTGGATGAGGAAACAATTGGGAGGCAAAAGTCCTCTGAAAATCACCAAAGTTAAAGATTCAGTCAGGAATGTTCTGCTTATGAAATATGACCAATCCAGGACAGGAAATAAATATTTACCATTCCCTTAAAACGCCTAGCTCTGGTTTTTGAACCCACATGGCTTGAATGCTATCCAGTATCAAAGCACATATGATGTGCTGCTTTTTTCATCTCTCAGTACAACCCGAGGTGACCAGGAAATGAAATAGAAGTGCACGTGGAGAAGGGAAAGACTGGGAATTAAGGGTCACATAGGAGCAAGATGGACTAGCAGGAGACACCAACAAGAACATAATCAAAAAGAAGCAACATGACGATATAGGAGATTTGCTACTCCTGTCCTTTCCATACCATGTACTTCCTTGTTCCCAACTCCCCCAGCTCCATGTGACTTACTGCAACCTCATTTCCTTGTTCTCTAACTTCAGTTATGGGAACTTTTCCCTCTTCTTCTGTTTCTGCAGCAAAGACAAAGGCTGTACTAAAGGCGACCAACCCCACGGCCATTCCACTGTGATAAGGCACCGCTGCACCCAGAGGTTTCAGAGGACCTGGACCTGCTCTTGCATAGATGTTCCAGGACGCTGAAGTCATATTTCACACAGAAAAACACAGTAGATCTGAAGGTGTGAACTTTCCTAAACACACCAGTGTGCCTCTCCACTGACCCAGCAGCAGCTCCTCTAAGGGTCAGACTTGAGCTTCATTCTCTGTGCTGAATGAATCACTGGTTTCTAAAGCAAACTGGAGCCAAGCAGTGCAGATGCTGGCACTCTGGGAGCTGGACCAGATCCACCATCTCATTTTGTACAGCCACTGCACAGCTGTCAGACTGAACAGTTATGGCCATTACCAAGCAGGGAAAAGAATGGAGCCATATACCCACACAGAAGTGTCTGTATTTTATAAACAACTTGGTTGGGATTTACTCCACAAAAGAATTCAGAGATTCTCTCGTGTGGAAATATAAATTAGCAAGTTTAAAATACTTCTCTGTGAGACTTATTTTTCATACAAATTATTTACCTACATAAGAATATATCCAACTAAAGAATGCTGAAACTTCCCCTAACTCTCTTCCCAGTAGGAAAGTAAATAACTTGAATTATGGATGAACTGATCTACATTTGATTCAGAAAGTCACTAATATACAGATTTCTAGTTCAACTTCTCCAAAGCTAAGTTAAAAACAGTTCTGACTCTCAGCTCAAAGAAGGGTTGTGGGCCACGCACTGGGATGCTGGAAGCAGGAGTGGGGACATAACCCATGTTCGATTAAAACGTGGGGGTTTTGCATTAAACCATCAGCTTACAAGCACTTGACATTGCCAGTTTACCTCCATTCATCAGTTATGCAGAATCCAGAGAACATACAGTACAGTTGGAAGGCTTTTACTTTTTGATACGTAGCGATGTAAAGAAATCCACAACATCCCCTCAGTATCCCGCACCTGCACAGAACATTTGCTTTTGCAGTAGAAACTGTTTCTCTTGTTAGATACTGCTTGAAAGAGCCCTGTATTTAATACTCTTAATTCAGAGCTACATTTCCTCTGGGTTTCTACATGATCACAACTGGCAACAATTATTGATTGCTGCAAACATTCTACTTTACTTTAGCACCACTTAAACAAATGTAGAAAAATCCCAGACATCATTTCCCCCCAAATAGACTTGTCTCTTTTCCCTCCCCCCAGGACTCTACACCCTCCCTCTTTAAAGGGCTACAGCTCAATGTGGGCACAGTCTCAGCTTGGCCATGGCTGCAATGGAGCTTTACCCAAAAACAAACAAACAACAATGTAAAACTCACTATGGAAGGACCAAAGATTACAGAAGATTATTTTCAGGTAAAGAGCAATGTGCTTATTTACTTAAGTCCAACACAAATAAGGCAAAACCTTATGGACAAGACGGCTGAGACACAATGACTCTGCACACATTTGAAAAACCTTATGAACTCTCTTTCTTTCTGTGCAATCAGCCTAATTACACTTGTATCGAAGT
Source organism: Pitta sordida (assembly GCA_013390025.1). Lineage (NCBI taxonomy): Eukaryota > Metazoa > Chordata > Aves > Passeriformes > Pittidae > Pitta > Pitta sordida. The sequence continues at coordinate 1,605,974 of WEKX01024224.1, forward strand.
CTAATTACACCTCTGCATTAGCTACCAGTGAAGTGTTTCTTGGGTTATTTCTGAGCAGCCTACAATTAAACGAGCCTCATCCATTAACTGACACTCTGTGTGTGTAGTCTCACTGCCTCAATTATGTACCTCAAATCAGCCCCTGAAAATCCTCCTTGCTGCCAAAGATACCCTGGTGAAAAATGAAGGACATTGGAGGTGGCTTGAAAAACAGTGCCAACATTAAAAACAAATGCTGTTATGCAAAGCCCTGCATTTTATTTAAATTTGTGCTGCTTGAGATGCAAACAAGATTCATTTCACTACATGGTTGTGCTATCCATTTATTAGCTATTCTGCATGAAATCCATTTCTAAATGATTTCACTAAAGTTCATAAGCCATTTTAAAACTCAGAAACTGATGAAAAAGGAAATGATCCAGCAGTTACAAACCTTGAACTCGAAGCCTGATGAAAATAATTTTATTTCTTAATTTAAACAGTATATGAAATTGGATTCAATCCCCAAATCATTACATGCTCTTTTTAATTAAAACTTATGAAGGTGACAGCAAGTGGTTATACTTTCTGAAGGAAGGAGCTGATTTTACTGCTGTAGTAGCCTGTGACTAACATTTGGCAACAGCCAACAAACAGGGCCAAGAGAACAAGGTTTCTACATTTTTTCTCTGGTGATATATGCCTTGACATCCAAACCCTGGTATTAACAAGCACTCTGACTTCAGCTTGTGATAGCTAAGCTTCCTCCTCTGTTTTCTAGGCATCAGTAGCTCAATGTAAACAAGAAAAAAACCCTGCAATAGGCTGCAATTTGCTCAGTGTCATCAGCTCCCACCTGTGAAGGGGGGTTCTGATGTACCATCTATAAATAACACTGACATTAACGGGTCTTGCAAGGAGGGTGAAGCATTTGTTATACTTTTATTTATTTATTATCAACCTTTCCCACTCTATTCAAGCAGGTTCCTGAGCAAACCAGAGTACAAATGTTCTCACACGCTCAGATATTCACATCTGAGGACATACTTACAGGAACAAGTGATTCTCCAGGCTCTTCCCATAGTGGGGAAGAGGGGAGAGCTGCATTCCTCACAGAGCTCAGTGGGGCACTTGAACCACCGCTTGTGGTAGAAGAGACACATTTGTGCTTTGCCTAGGTAAGCAAGAGAGCTCAACTGCACCTCTGCAGACCTGTGTGCCCTGTGAACCCAAAAGGATGACTCCCCAGTTAGCTCAGAGTAGCATGCATTGCTCAAACAGTGCTGCCATCCCAAAGGTTTGTCCTCTTCTGCATCCTTCCTTGCCATTCAACTCCAGCACCAGCCTGTCCACAAGCAGAGCATTGTTTTCAACTTGAGACCACACTGTATTCCCTTAACCATGGTGTTTTTAGAACATATTCTGCTCCTCTCTTCTAACTTCTCTTTTCACACAGATGAGCATTTGCCCAGCACATCCTCCACTGTAGTTACATCAGGGCCATCTACCTCCCCTGCCACTCCAGGGCTGCTGCCCCTGGGACCTCCCTGCTCTGAGCTGAACATCCCTCCCTTCAGCATCTCCAACAGACATCTCTAACCACACCAAACCCAAACAGCTTCTTTCCACTTTCAACAATGCCCCAGTCTCCCCATAACCCACGCAGCTCTCACACACATGCAGGCCGACCACCATGGTCCCGTCTGCCAGAATGGGTTCATTCATGTTTTAAAAACCCAAATTATACCATCACTCAGTGTATGTCCTGAGAAAAGACCCACAGTCACAATGTGACGCATTTATTCCACATGTATTTGCACTTACAGAACAGGAGGATGCCAGAATTCTAATCCCCTCTCTGAAGGAAGTTAATGGCAAGTGAAACAGCACAACGTTGAATTACTGTGCTGTTCACTGAGCTGCACTGTTTTGTGCAACTCAGGAGAAAACACCCATCACCGAAAAAGCAACAGAGGACTCAGCCTCATACCCCTTTTTAAGCAAGCATTCTGTATGCAAATCAAATCCAACTGAAGCTAGCACTACAATGTCAATGAAACACTAAGCACTGAAAAAGTAAGCATCCGGGGAGCGTAAATGCACATTTTGAAACCAGGGCGTGCTGTTACAGAAAACTTCTTATGACTACCATGGTCACCTTCACCCAACAGACTTTGCATAGCACAGAAATGTTTGCCATCTGCAGTATTACTAAACAGGCATGTTCTCATCGGTCTGTTTAAAAAGACAGAATTTTACTTGTTTGGCAATAAGACAGTTGTTTAAAATCATACCATGCATTCTGAAATTTCAGAGATTCTCTCAAGACCTGGTTTCTTGACGTATCTTCTGATTCACCTATGAAGAAGCAGCTGGCTGTAGATCAGAGCCAGTGCTGCCAGTTCCCTATCACAGGATACTCCATTTTGTATTGTGGATCCTCAGGGAGTAGATTTAAAGACGATCTTAATCTTACATTAGCACTTCACTTTATACACCATCAGCAGTCCCACTGAAATTACTGCCTGAAAGTTATGCTGTAGAGAAACTTCTGCAAGAATTCAGCGTTACACAAAAAGCTTTGATGGATAGGATTGCTGGTACCGTGCCAGAAACAGAGGGACTTTCCATAAACTCTTGGTTTGACTTAACATCTACCACAGGCTCCACTCCCGTCAACTCTGAAGAGTGTAGGGTCATGCACCCACCTCAAAACGCAAAATGTGGGCCTCTTACGAGATACTTATAGCTACCTTCCACCTGAGATATGCTGAATGACTGTATTTGAAACTTTCAGAGTGAATGTAATGGATAAATCACATCCCAGAAACGATACAAAATCCTTGTGTAACCTTGGACCTCTGTGATACAGTGGTGGAAGATCAAAGTCAGCGAACTGATTAGGGTAAAATACAGAAGACAATTGTTTGCAAACTGCTTCAGCTTTTGTATTTGAAGTTTTCCAACTACTGAATACGTGACAAAACTCCTTCTACCACTAGTTTTGCGCCCTCCTATGTTTCTTAACCTGCTTTCTCTATAAAACACCCTCAGCAGTGTTCTTCCATCTTACTAATTCAACAACTTGCCTTGCAAAACCCTCAGAGAACAACGATCAGCATTTTAGTAGTTTCTTCAATCTAATGCAGCACAAAATGATCCAAAACAAACACCACTAGATTTGCATTTCAGCGTGACAGCAGTCATCTCAACAGCAACACTGCCGAGCATGAACAACTAGGTTTGTTTTCACGTTTGGACAAGTATTGTAAATCACCTCTGCAAAATGATGACTTCACAGGAACTTTGCTTTTAGGACAAAATTTCCACCAAGTGTGCAACTCGGGTACAAATGCCAAGTGGGAACCTGCAGGACTCCTCCCTCTCTTCCCTGCTTGACCTCATTATCTGCTCAGAGCCCACTTAGCAGCTCAGTCTAACCACTGAAACCTCACAAATTAATAGCGCTTACAAGAGTGCATGAACTGTAAGTCACCTGGGGCAACTTTCCAACGAAAAGGAACTGCCACAAAGTCTCACAGTGGAGCCTGAAATGAGGTTATTCTAATAGCAAGAGGAAAAAAAAAGTCTCAGAAAGCTTTTCCCAATTCTTACCAGCACCAATTTAAAACAAAGTTATTCGCATTAAAATTAAGGGAGAAAACAAGCCTGGTTTAGCATCCTCATAGCTTTCTCGAGCTCAGGTTTCTGTTCAATAATCAGCAGCTTTAGAAGGGTTTAAGCATCTGGTTTTAACACTGCCTTGACAGCAAAGCTCCTACCCCAGACAATGCTTAAGCACTTCACCAGTGTGCTGTGACCAAGGCAGAGGTTTTCCCTTCCGGAGAGCAAAGCTCTGCAAATCACGCTGCTAATCCTTGAATGTTTGCAAATACCAGTTCAACTAGCAGGAAAACAAATCCCCAGCTGGACTGGTTCTCACCAGCACTTCACATTAGACAATAAACAAGGCCCCAGAACCAGGCAAGGGCAATGAGCAGAGGATGCTCACCAATACAGATATCAATAGATAAAGTGTTAGTCCAGAAACAATTGGCTCAGGTTGGGTTTAGAAGTCAATTCAGGGTATGTTCCCCAAATGGTCTGGCATTTGGAATTCTCTGTCAAAAGTAAAACCTGTTATTTCACCATAAGAGGAAATTCCTAAAATTTAACTTCCTGTTAAAGTTTATTTTAATGACCAAACACTATCAAACATCATGTACACAGCAGGACTTCTTATTAGAAAAAAACTCTTTTAAAAGAATCATGATCAAAATAATGAAGACTGCTGCATGGATTTTTATTTTCTTTTTTAAACTACTACTGAAATATGAAAAAAGTTCAATAGTCTTTTAAATAAACAAAAAAACCCAAACCAGACACACTGAGAACATAGAGCACTCCTTTCTATCAGGATGGCTTCACTTAATCAAGAACTCGAAAGGGGAAAAGCAAAGGAAGGAAAAGACAAGAAAGTGTGACCTCAGCAAGTGCACAGGCTGCCCTCACTTCCCTGGAGAGGTGCAGGAACAGTAGCACATCCCACCTGAGTGTTCAAGGGTTTTAAAACTTTAACCTTCTTTGAGGAGGAATCCTGTGCTGAAATGGTGACAAAGGAGCAACCAAGTGTCGCTTCGCTTCGTGATCTGTTGCATCCTACACTGAGACAAGCAGTTTTTTCTCCATGCAGAAATGCCGGAGTAAGGTGCAAAGATGAGAAACATCAGTGTAACGACTGTCGTCCGGGACTGCTTATGCAGAGGAAATTTTGTCTTTTATACTTAGAAATTGCCAACATGGGGAACAATATAAAGGGAACATTCTGCATTACATACAGCCCCCCATCTTGCTAATGAGACAAATTAACAAGAGGAGTCATTTCACAGATCTCCTTTCACACATTGGACCCATGCTGAGATGGCAAGGCAGTTCTCCCAGCTGAGCTTCCTTTGATTTGTCAGCTAAACCATACTCCAAACCAGTGGATCAATCCCTTGAAATGTATCCCCTTTCACTAAGGTGTTAAGAAAGCAATGTGCTTCTGCTTCTCCAGGTGAGAAGACTTGTGCATGTTCTCCTCACCAGGTGCAGTTCTTTCATTTGATGCCTTTCATTAGAAGCGTTCCTTTTCCAGGGGACTAAGAAACCACATTCCCTTACAACACAGACACACCAGCAGCCTCTGACACGGTTTGTGCGATGCCATTCCTCTCCACTGTCAACACTTGGCTTCTCCCCATGTAAAGCCACCCCCCAAACACCCCCAATTAACCTTAATTGAGACCACTGAGCTGCTGAACCTCTGCTTCTGCTGAGAAGGACAGGAACTGGGGCATGAGGCTGGGATTGCCCCTCAGGCACTGCCAGCTGCTGTTTTTCCCTTTTCAAGGCGGACATGACTCATGTATCCTGCATGCACCAACAGAACCATCCAGAAATTTTCCACAGTGGAAGAGGAAGGGCAGTGTGGTCCCAGGACACCATGCCAGAGGGGCTTTCAGCAGCAAGCACCTTTTTACAGAAGCCTAGCATAAGCCTGTTCATTAAAAGACAACCATATCCTGGCTCCGAACTGAGCACCAAATCCCTCTGAAAACATTACCACCATTCTTACAAATGCACCAAATATTATTCAGAAATAAGCATGAGATTATTACAATACGGGACTTTTCCCATCTTCCTTTTTTAAAAAAAACTTGGTTTTCTGATTCGCATGCACTACCTCAAAGGGGGAACATCCATCTGTAAGTTCTACGGCAGAAGAACACCCTGCTCTGGGAAGTGTGCATGGAAAGGCAGGAAGTAACTGGAGTGGATTAAAAAGTAACTACCAGAAAGTCACTTCAATTCCCGCCTTCCAAAGGAAACCAATTACAGAAATCCTGCATTTATGGCATTTGAATGTGTGTCTTTCTGCAGCACATTTCTCCATTCGTACAACTCCTAAAAGGACACTGATGAATGTCTGGATCCAAAAGTCATCAATAGCATTAAGTGCCAATACAAGTCAACAAATACCCAGTAACTAAGAAACCAAATGCCATTAACAGCATATTTACAACGTAAATACTTCCCGTACAACCCACATTTAACTCAAGACCACCATTTTACCAAGCATGTAAGGTAATAAGACATTGAACTGTCATTAGGTTTCAGAGGTAACAGCTCTACACCAAACAGAGGCATGTCACATAGTTGAAAACTGCCATTTCTCGCTGTAAATGGAAACAGACAAATGACCCTGCCAATTCAATACATTATTTGAATTGGGCACCAAGCCCTGTCTCCCAAGTCACAGTATTATGGATGACAAAACTTAGCTCTACGCTTCTTCTGAAATCGAATCTGAAAACAAGTCAAATGATTGCTGTGCATGTGAAACACCAGCCAAATTTACTGAGAAATCCACTCCAAGTGCAGGCAGGAGCATTAGGTGGTAATTCAATGGTATTGGGAGAAAGGAAGGAATGAATAATTCACCGGGTTTAGACAGTCAAAACTTACCACTTTTGGTGAACTTTACCTCTGAGATTTTAGATTCATTCAAACCCAAACCACAGCTCAGCAGGTGCAAATTCATAAAAGCACAGAGTTTGCATGACTCGCTTCTAACTGAAACCACCATCTTTTTGCAAAGCAGCAGCTGTGGCAAGCGCTCTAAGAGAATAAATATTTATTCCTCCTTAAATAAAGCTGCCTTCCCACCCACGAGCGCAAGCAGAACAATCAAAGGCTTCTCAAGGACAATTATAGGAAAAAACTCCTGCCTGCCAGAGTCAACCAGTGCCAGCACAGTGAAACCTGGGACACAAGCTCTACTGCTCCTTTGATGAAAAAGGCTTCCGTTACAAATCCCTGAGGATTTCAAGCTTGTTTCATAGCCACAAGGATTATTTCCCTCCTTTCCGGGACAGATCTTCCTTCAGAATTCATCAATATCACTCTTTGCTGCTATACAACATCAACATGATGCATCATACAGCAGCTTCTCTTCCCAAGGGGCACAAACACCATACCAGTACTAACTGTATTTTGGAGTTCAGTTTATCTATGCACTCAGATTTCTGCTATTTTTCTATGTCTGACTACTCATCTTCTAAAACAGCCTTTTGTGATGACAAATAACAAGATAGATCAATTCCTTTTTTGCTCCAGATGTTAAGATAAATTACTTTAGATAAGAAACAGCCCTTGTCACTGAAATTGCTAAAGAAGCTCGGAACAGAGTACTAACAGCTGAAACCTTATACACTTAGATTGATGTATTTAATTGGATTTTTATTGTTCTCTGTTGATTTTTCTTGCTTCTGCTTCTATGCACTTATAGATTGGAACAGCAACATCCAGCTGGAGAAGGCAAGCAGTTGAACTTACAGCAAGGATCTAACTGGTGAGAGCTGTATTTTTGCATACAAATAGTTCATTTCACAGAGTAACGGGTTTGTAGCACAGGACCTGCATGTAGATGGAGCCTGGACTCTTCCTAAATTCGAAGGATGTCCAGGTTGCACACAGCTTGGCACGAGCCATGCTGGTAGGAGGGCTGGACACTCACAGAATCCCCAGGAAATGGCCAAGTTCTCACCTCCTGACTTGATTTATAGTCACAAACACCAATATACTGCCCACAGCCCTTCATTCAACCTTGAAGCCTGCTCTTTACGGTCCCATGTAGGAGCCTAAGTAAGAACAACTGGACTGACCAGCAGAGATCACATGAATATTCCTGCTGTGGCCACCAAGCTCTGGCAGGTTCAGGCTGGGGCAGCAGAGGTCTGGAGCCTCGGAAGAACAAGGGCTTGCTGCAGGAGTGTGTAGTTGGGCACAGACACCACATGTTTCATCAATGCTGCTCACATAAAGAAAGTAAGAATTAAATCAGGGCTATGAAAGGCTCCTTCCCAGCTCCATCCCATTTTATCACTTATTTATTTGCCAAGGGTGATGTTATCTGCACGGGATTTGCATCCAGATTCTTATCCTTCATACTGGCAATATTGCAAATGCAAATTCTTGTTTTCTGTTCACAAGGAACAGAACAGTGACTGAGCAACCACGTACACGTGATGTCAAACCCTAATGAAATCACAGACTGCACCAATACCCTGTGACATGTTCAGACTGCAATCCCAACTGGGCATGTAATGGCAAAGGCAACTGCTGAGAGCATCCTGGATCACATCCAGCCTCTTCCCCAGCACAAGAGGGTAATTAAGCTTTCGGGTATCGTCTGGGAACGCTCCCTCATGCAGGATTTTCCCAGCAGAGGGCACTTTTGATTCACAGACCACTTCACAAGCTGCTTTTTGTTATTCTCCATCGCCATCTCAGAGAGCTGAAGCAGAGGTGGTGCTGTCTGCTTAAAAATAAAGACATCATTGCTTTAGCTGCACTTTTCTCCCTCTTTCTCCCCTCCAACAAGTTTTATTAAGTTCTCATCTTTAATTCATGCCTGCAGCAGAGCTGATGTCACTTTTTTTTGCTATTAAAAAGGATCCACAAGGCACAAGCCAAGCTTGCAGTGGTATCTCACCTACTTTCCTTCTTCATTTTTATTTTCACTTCCAGTGATATGTTAACATTCATTATCCTCAAAAATTGAAAACCTATTCCAACAGAAACACAACCACGGCACTTGGAAAGGAAAGCAAACAAACCACCTATTAGATTACATGCTCCATCCACTGCAAAGGTAGGACACAACCCACCAGAGACATCTCACAAATTAAACCCTCCAGTTGTCTGCAGGAAATTGCAGGGTGTTAGGGACCAGTGAAATAAACAGCTTAGCAACCGCTAAGGTGAATTCCCCTTTGGGAAACTGCCGTTTCACAGTGGATGAAAAGTGAGAATGAAGGAAGATGTGTGCGTGGGGGAGAAATTTCCAGCAAAAGTCCTGGGAATTGAGATGTTTTTAACTGCTAAAATAAAAAGCAATAACAAACAAACAAAGATGTCTGAATCAACTAACGCACACATCTGTCCCAAGTTAAAAGACTCGGACAACCACTCACTGCAGTCTTGCCCTAATTCTGCTTTGTTTATATACAGCTGAGATACAGGTTTTAGGTTGGCAGCACACCATGTAGCTGACTGCAGACCAGACAGCCTATTTTAGGACAGTAAAGATGCCAAGAGTCCTTTCCCTAGGTATCCTGCTATGAAATCCTGTGCCTCTGCTAGGGCACCATCCCAGAGATTTAACAACTCAGCAGAGTCCACCAGCACAGACTTGGACCCACCAGCCTCCACATCTGGCATTTTGGTCCTGAGCACATCAGTGGGTAACAGAAATTTTTTAGAGTTTTGATCGATGTCACACTGCAGACAAAGAGAAGCTCACCCAGTTGTAAGTAGCCCAACTGAACAAGTCACTTCCTCTACAAGTCATGTAATTTAGAATCAATCTGGTTCCTCTTGGCTCATGGAGGAACAGCTTTGTTTTTTCAGAAGTCAGAGCAGCGGGTGGTGTGGTCATGTTGTGTAAGATAATACAAAGAGCAGAACAATTACTACCAAAGGAAAAGACACTGTATTATAGGCTTTGTGTTTTTTACCATGTTCTGTTGAGCAGGACTTGTTGCAGAATCACTTGTTTGTGTCAAGTTTTAGTGGAACATACGTTATTAGTAACCATCTTTCCAAACCATGTCATAAACACGCTTAAATAAAGAGCAAGAAAGCAATTGAAGATCAAAGGGATTGTGCAATATTTGCATAATAGTACATTGGGGAGGAGAGGTATTAAAAAATCAAATAGCAAATCCCAGAGACTGTTGCTTTTGAAACAACAAAGAGTGAACCCCAAATACATTAATAGTTATACTGAAGTCAACAGAGCTAAGCCAGCTGACACAGTAATTCCCTGAGTATTTTATTCACCTGTTGCAGGGAAGGGACACATTATTCAGTCTAAGCAAGGCAGTAAGAAGAACAGAACAAGGCAGCCAAGTACGATGTTAATTGTTGAAGTCTGGGCTCCAAAGGGACAAAAAAAGTGAAATGAGCCCCTTTCTATGGTTCTATATTTTGCCTTCAGGACTTGTAATAGGCTACACATGATTTTGCAACATCTTTTCTATTATTTTGCACAAGCTGTAAATGCTGGTAACAGGTACTTGCAGCTACACCACCCATCAATCTCTTTCTGTGTAAAGACCAGCACCGAATGTCGCCCCACTGAGCACCAGCTTGCAAATCGTTAACAGTTTTGGGAAAAGAGGATACTTTCCTGTTGGCTGTTAATCAGTAGCAGGCCTGAACACATACCCAGTAGCAATCATGTTAAGAACAATACATGAAATCTGCAATAAAATTATGTTTGGCTGTATTCCAAATCCTACACAGTCCACAGGCACCTTTCTGCTGTTTTCAGCGTACTCTGAACCACACAGCTGTATTGTGGTCCCTATAAAAACAAAAACCACCCAGAAAATCCTCACAGCCACCAAATCCAGTTCAAACACAACACATGACTATGAATATCTAAGCCAGGGCCTTCAATAAGCTCTGAGAAAGCTCGGTGTCCATACCTCAGTATCTGGACGCGCGAATACACGAGCTATGACTGTATATCTGACTCCCAGCTCCTGCAGGACTTCAACCGCCTCCCCCTACCAGCAGCTTCCTCAGTGAAGGGAGAATGAAGGGATTGTTTGCATCTCTCCACAGCTCTGAAAAGCTTCGTGCCACCACTGAGCTTTTGCTGAATAGACACGGTGCCAGGAAGTCAGTGCCTGTGAGCTCCCGCTTGTTTTCAGGCCTGGCAGTGATGGATTACATACAACCACAAGTTGGGCACAAACCAGCTGTCTATCCGTCTTTTCCAAACATCTTGCTTCAGCTTCTGTATTATAGAAGTGCCAATGCCTTGTTTCAGGATGCCTACTGCATAAAGAGCACATATTTCTGAATATTTTACTGTCACACAGAGGGATTGGACTCTTTTTTTTTTTTTTTATTATTAATGCTGTTTCTGCTTTCCCAGCATAGTCCCCATAATCAAAGTCTTCCTGTTCCCAGAGGCTTGTAGCTGAAATGACGAACTTCACTTCAGCTTTTCTTTACACAAAACCCCACACATGCAGGTCCTGCTGTCACAGAAGAAACCACGCACCCCAACCCTCCTGCCAGGGCACTGTGTTTGTAAAAGCAGCACCCCCGAACGGTCCTGCTGGGTTTCCATCACGAGGGGGAAAATGTAGATAGCATTATCCTCCTGGCCCTTCATACCAACACTAAAGGGCAAAGCACTGCAATAGTTTTGCAAAGAGTCTAAACCTGCTCCATCCAACACTGTATATAATCCTTGGTGTCAGCATATACAGACAGGACATGTTCAAGCACGCACACAAATTTGTGTGGGATTCAGTTACACCAAAGGACGTCTGGGGGAAAGGGTTATGAAGAGGATCTAACTTGGGAGTGGGAAATAAAAACTACTAGCTATTGAATTTGAGTGTATCAACCACCAGGATTAACCACTGAAGACACTTTGAAAACCCTTCCAGTTTTGTGGCAAAAGCTGTGGTAACATCACTGTGCTCTCCTGCAAAGTCAGACAATTCCCAGGGAACCGCCTGGATCTCACTGCAGCACTGCCTGCATAGCAAAACCAAAACACACAAAACACAGATGAAAGATGTTTCCTCTCTTCTCTCCCTGAAGGAAAAAAAAAAAAACCAACCCAAACTATCCTTCTTAGGTTGAAAAGGAGATCACAGGGAGAAAAACACGTAGGAGTCCAGACGAATGATAGAGCTGTAAGACCAGGCACCACTGCATCTGCTCCAGCTACACACAGTAGTCTAAGAAAAGCATTATGAATTTTTCTCTCCTCAGATGTCTTGCCTGGATGCTTTAAAGCAGCCTCAGAGGAATGTGCTCTTGGGTCTGAATCCCGTAGGAAATTATCCTTTGTGGTGGATGGTCTCCCCTTGGGGCCTGTCTGTGTGTTTTGCCTTCATGTAGTCCTCCCACCTTGGTTTTCTAATGTAATGCTATCCACATTATTATAGCTCTTTGAAACTCTCAAACCGTACTTACTCAGGCCGTCATATTTTCAGCTCTCCTAGATTGGGTCTGACTGGCTTGGATGGCCTGTGGTTCACGCCATAAATACTCAGTTAAGTTAGCAAAAGATACCTTGGAGCAGTTGCATGCTAATGGCAGACATCATGTACAGGAGTGCCTGGGCCATTTGCTCCTTCCAAGTGGGATGTGCTGGGGATGTGCTCTACAAGAATAACAGAAATCTAACATAGAAGCCCCACTCTGTCAGGGTTGCTGACAGGGTCCAACTAATTTTTGTCCTAGTTCCCTGTTCTTTCTACAACTTCTGCTTCAAGAAAGTTCAGCAGATTACATGCCAACTGTTAAGATGGTCCCTGCGTTTTACCAAATTTTACCAAAAGCCCAGCACATCCAGCATTCTGACCTACAGACAGGAGTTCCTCTACACTGCCTGCCACTGGAGCTTTCTCAGAAGACATGAATCGTCACTGCTACTACTGCTCTCATTTGCACTGAGAGCAGGGGTTTGTGGTTTCCTTTCCAGTTCCTCTGCATCACACAACCTCAGTACTTGGTTTGCATCAACTTTGTTGTCCCCCCGATGCACCACGGGAATGTAACCATAAAGAGAGACTCCACTCAGAGTTCTCTTTTCTTCTTTCTGGCATGAATTTACACCCCGACAAGTTGGATCTTTAATATCCCTCCTACACACACACGGAGAGACAACTTCAGTACCTCCCCCGCTCACACAGCGGATACCCTTAAACACATGAATCAACGTTTACCCGCAGTTTTGCTACAGTGCTATCTAACTACCAGCAGTTATCACCCATGTGTAGGAACAAACTCAAATACCACTGTATGGCTGACTGCTCTCCTGTGGTTTTGCTCTTGAAAGTTATCTCCAGTTGTAATGCAGGCTTAATAACAGGGAGGAAGTGCAGAACACCAGACTAACTGAACAGAGGGGTCCTGGTCCCTATTTCTAACCCTCCAGCTTGCCTGCTGGATTCCCACAACTAATGAACCCAGCATTCATTTTTACTTTTCTGCAAAAGACTAAGAAGTCAATGACAAGAGGTAAATTTTGTAGCTAGTTGATTATTAACAAGAATTATGTACTGCATTAAAGCTTCAAGCTCTTCATCTAATGCAGGGAAGTGCTTCATAAACACAAGGCTGATAAACTTCACAGAATGTGTGAAGAGGTGAGAGGAAGCATGTCCATTAATGACTGTTACCCTTAAATTCTGAAGGCTTTTCTGAAGCAGCAGCTCAGTCTTGGCAAAAAACCCCAAAACTTTAATGACATCTCAAATAATTTGGCCCACTGTCATATAAGCTTTACTGCTACAGTTACATGAATTTTTGGTCCAAATTGTTCAAGCATCAAAAGATATGGAGATGAAATACCAGATCCCCACATCATTTCCCACTGCTCCCCTCCTTTTGTTCTATTTTAGAATATATAATATATTCTGGCCATATTCTTTAGATAATAGTTAAGTAAAACATTTTTTTTTGGTTTTTCCTCCCTCCCTTCCCTAAGGAGAGTTGATACAGTGGAGAAATATTCAGTTCCATTTACAAAATTCATCTTGAGCTGGTGCTCAAACCACCTCATGTGGTAGCAGTCCTCAGGCCATTTCACCAGAGAAGTGCTCCAGCAACAGCAGCACAGCAATTCTGCTTTGTCTTACTGTTAACTGTGTTGAAAAGCAGCAAAGCAGGAAGGTTTTGCTTCATTCTCCACTGCACAGCAATAAATTGACATAGCACAGCTGCAGTCTGCTCAAGCTGAAGGAAGGAAGAAAACAATTTGAGGCTCACATCTGTGCAGCAACTATTAAGAAAAACTACCCATCTCTGTTCCACCAAAGAACTGACCTAGCTATGCAGTTCACTTTTGCTGATGGCATTAGCTTTAGGAAATGCTCAGCATGTTTATTTTGCAAACAGCATTTTGCTTGGAAATTACAAAAGAATCAGAAGTGCCACTTGCTGTTAGACAACATTATGATGCAAAATGAAGCACAACCATTGTGATGGGAGAACACATTCATTAACTCAAGAGAGTTGGCAGTCTTCTGATATTTAGTAGATTTTTCTCAAATTCAACCCCCTGGAGTCAGGGGTTTCTGAACATCTAAATTTTCTTCCTTTAATAGACTGTCCTTCGCAGCGCTCATAACTGCAGGAGCTGAAAGTTACTTAAAGGGCAAGATTTAAAAAAATATATGTTGAAGTATCATCTATTTTGATGACAATATTATGATTCTGAACATCAGCTCTGGTTACTGAAAAACCAGCACACAGGAGTTCTTTAGACCAAAACCTAAATCATTAATTGTTTTATCTTTCAAAGACAGTTTATTACTGCTTACAAAACAAAGAGACAGGAATTCTCAAAGCCATGGACCTAACTTTAATTTTTGTCAGAGCTGCACAATTGTGATGACTTGCAAATGGTCGTGATTGATGTTACAATAATGCAGCAATCATAATCAATTGATTCTTACATGATATAATGGTCTTTTTTAATCTGTCTTTGATCTGAAAATACCTCTGTGCTTTGGGAATAGTCACAAGGGGTATGTCTGTGCGTTACTATAAAAGTACCCAGCAGTATTCTTGAAAAATTTCCTCTCTAGAAAATGTGTTTTCCAAAAAGGGCCCCTGAGAAAAACACAAATGGATCTATGCAAAAACTATCACTTCTGTAAGAAACAAAATAAGACATGTCAATTTGCAGAGGAACAAAAGGAGATGGTCGCATCCTTAAAGGTGCATTAGCAAAAAAAAAACACTGAAGAAGAAAAGTTCGGCTATCACTTACTGCCTTCATGCATCACTTATCCAAAAAAACAGCAGCTCAGGAAAAGTCAAAGTAAAGGAAAAGATAAGAGAAAAACAATAACAACAAAAAAGCCAACGAAAATGCCTTGCAGCGTGTTTGGAGTGGCCACCCTTTCCATAGATGTCCTTGATTTATGCAGCATGTGGAATATCCTCCCTGCCCAGGCCTCCGATGGGAAACATCAGCAAGTTGACAAGACTGAGGTGAATGAAACTTAATGACAAATGGGGAGACAGACTAGAACAACATTGAATCTGGTTTCCTTCTGCCTTCGTCAGTTTGCCTGCACAGCCGATAGAGCCACAGTCCTGCCAGTGCTGCTCACACTAATTACCCTCTGAACCCACTAGTACATATCCATGGGAACTATTCATTTAAATTTCAACTTAAATACGTATTTATCTTCGTGCCCTGAAGTCCGACATACCTCATTTTCAATTTAACCTCTCCTCTATTATGCTGTGGAGAAGTTATAAAAGATCATTTATGCAGAGACTTAAAATTTATAAAAAACCCAAGCAATTGGAAGAGCCAAACATTTCAGAGGGTCAGCAATCAATGCACACAACCCCTGAAGCCCGTCCAACTGGAGAGATACATAAACTGTCAAGTGGATGTTAGGAAACAATCCGTGTTTCACATCCCTGGCACAGAGTGGGGAGGGACAGCTGCACAGAGGGGAGCACAGGTCAGACCCTCCGGCAATGTAAACTGTAAAAATAACTCCTGTGACCACAAGCTGGCTCTCAGTCAGTCTCAAACACTCCCTCAAGTCACTGGGGCAGCTCGTGAGGCAAAGCAGTTTTCAGGAGGAGGTGGCNTTCCCTCAAGTCACTGGGGCAAAGCAGTTTTCAGGAGGAGGTGGCAGGTAAGAAGCCAAGGTGGGGGAATAGAGCGTTCACAGCCCAGAACTGGAGTGCAGACCTGGCTGTGCACTGCTTCCCTGGAGCTTCATCTCAATGTGCTTATCTGCGCCAGATGCACTTTCCTGCCCAAGAAGTACCACGTGCTCAAGGGCACAGCTCAGTGCGTGTTGGGCTGATGGACCTATTCCCCCCCCCCAACATTTTTTTTATTTCTTTTTAATAGTAAATCAGGGGATCCATCATCCAGAGATATCTTTCAAGTACAGACAAAAGCACCTACACTTCTTGTAGGCTGCATTCAGCCCATGGATGAATTTGTAAAGTCACCACCTCTCCTTTGTTAACCAGCACAGAGTAATTCAAAGCAGAAACCCAGCGTGAAATCTCCACAAAAACATATGTAACAAGATGCTCTCATGACCTTCATTTTTTTCCAAGCTGGATTTTATAACATTTTGACAGTGTGCAGAGACTGCATTCTGAACGCTTCATCCACCATCACTGCATTTCCCTTTTTTTTTTTTTAAATTCAACATGTAGATTTAATAACTTTCTACTAGGCCTGTCCCGAAGGGAGTCTTGGAAAGTCAAGATCCTGCTACTTGCTCATACATGGAAGGTTAGAGCGGTTCCCTCCTTTACAGGCTCTCGGAGCCTTAGCTGGGATACCAGATCACCCAGCAGTAAGGAGCAAAGTGCCTTAAATAACCTGCTGCAGGTCATATGTAGATCCAGAGATGAGTCGTGTACCTTTTGTACCTCACTCAAGAAACCACCTTTCTTCCTCCTATGATGGTATTAGGGGATTTTTGTGTAGTATAAATTACAGTGAAGCATTTCTTTCCAGCAGAAAGACCCCAAAACTCCAAGTACACATGAATATCAACTTCTAATCATTACATGAAGCCTTGTTTAGAGGTAATATTTTAGTCACATACTTACAGACACAGTAAATCTAGGCAGTAGAACAGAATTACTTTAATTAATGAGAAAAGCAGCACATGGCATTCAGAGTGCACGCCTCAAAATGAGATAGAAAACCATCTCTACTTCACCAACTAAACACTAGAATTATACTTCAGTAGAAGCTTTCTTAATCTCTTTGCATCAATCAAATTTTTCTCCCCCTCAGTCATTACCTTTCCTTTCTACACCACTCCCAAGTAACTCTTCTGTGCTGATAGTGCCAGAGTGGTAAATTCTCAATGAAAGCCCAGTAAAAAATTGGATCAAATATTATGTGATATTTCAAATGCAAATTGTAACTACTAACATGTAACAGCTTTTTTTTCCCCTTGTTTGGATTCACATGTAGTTTCTATTCACTGCCTTTCCTGAAGGTTTAACCACACTGAGGGGGCTCCCAATGTCCTATCTGGCAGCAAGAGCAAGTTCACGAGAGATAGTAAATTTACAAACGTTGCTTGTAAGTACTTGATCTTAAAGCTCTTTTCCAACCTAAATGATTCTATGATTCTGTAAGCAAAGAAAAAATTAAAGCAGGGTGCCCACTTGGTCCAAGCCAGGGATGTGGTGCAGCAGCTCCTGGTGCCAGGCAGAGCAGTGTCACAGCTGGTGGGTGGCACACATGTAGCTCAGGGCTTACTGAAGCTTTGCAGATGAGAGATAAGCAATACTTTGCTTTTCGCTCAGATGTAGATTACGAGTCAGAGAAAAGCAAGCTTAAAAGGTGAACAGCTTCTTTTGGCATTAGCTGAAATCTCTGTATAGTCTCCAAAGAAAGCCAACAGCAAGGTCAAGCTACAGTACGGGAATTCTATAGTCAATAAAAAACCCTGTTTTTTAAGCTCCGAGCTGGAAAAATTCAATGTGGACAGCCACTTATTGAAAGGGTCATCATCCAACAGAGAGAAAATTGCTAGAGCAACAAAGAGCCCAGAAATATTCCTCAGTTTACAGAAACCACAAAGAAAGGAGAATTCTAAATCTGCCTCCTCCTAGCATTAATCCAGTTTGTCTCCAAGGACCAATTTGTCCAGTAGAAACCACATTGTGATGGTGCAGTCAAGTTCTTTCTCCAAAATCTGAACTTGAACCATAAACCAAAACTTGTTTTAGTGCTGCATGCTGACATTTAAATATTTCTCTAGCACTGAAAGCACAGCACTGCACTGACAAGTAGGAAGGAGAGATGGGGGCTCTCACTCCCAGGCTGGTTTTTCTCCATGGAGCAACTTGATTTTTGCTGCACTCCAGGTTACTGCACTGTGTGTTGGTATTGTCAGGATGTTTATAGAGTCAAAGCTTAGGAAGAAAATCTGGATTTCCCACTAGCTCCCAAGGCCCTGAGGAGGAGGAGTCTGCAATGCACCTGTGCAATGACGAATGCACCCATGAGGCTCTGCCTGCACCTGCACTGCTGCAGAAAGATCAATCCTAGGCAGCATTAACCTTGCCCAGGCACTCTCACTGAAAGAACAGCAACGCAACACCGGAACAGGTTCCTCATGGATCCTTTAGCAGAACTTTCCATGCATTAAGTGACTCACTGGGCAACAAAGCCAACTCAACAAGTTGTGCAGCAGAACATCCCACTGCAGTGCAAAAAAACCCCCCTTTTATACCTGAAGGCAGATATCCCTCCCCCACAAGGCCAACTTTCTGCAACTGCCTCCCTTTCTGATACTCATTCTTAAACCAGTTATATCCTCCTGCTCCTCACTTGCTCACACTGGTGCTTTCAAAGCAAGGAATTTGGTTTGCTAATTAGTGCCATTAGGGAAGTTGGGGAACATGAAGCATAGATTAAAAAATTGCTCAGGCTGAGTTCTTAGGACTTCACCCTTGTGATATATCCACGTTGTAAGCTCTGCACTGAGCAGCACTTCACTCAGCCTCAGTTTGCAGTAGGGAGAAATTAATTGCAATCTAATAGGATTCAAATTGGTACAAGGGATCCCATCATTACAGGACAAGAAAGAGTAAAACCACACTACATTAGCAGCTAGCAAAGGGCTTCGGTCAATGCAGTGGAACAGGCAACACCATGGCTGAGACATGATGAATTGATACCTCAATAATTGTAATTTATTAGTCAGTGGTGCTGAACTAGCATACGAACCAGGTGGGAACGGACTGAACCTATGCCGTGTTTGTGGAAGGAATGACATTCCCTTTGCAAGGTCTAACTCCAAATAATTTTACACTGAAGTGAAGATGTGTCACAGCTTAATTCAAGCAGCAGTTATGTGTACTGGAGGATGAAAGTGTAAATCAGCAGCAAACTGGGAAACAGAAGGCTCCTGGTATCAAATGTCAGTGGAGCTGCTCCCTCGCTCTGCAACCTTTGACAAGTCACTTGGTCCCCCAGTGCTTCAATGAAGGCACTGGGTCAGGAGTGAGATTTCCATCAGAGGCCACATTCACTTCTGTGCTTAGATCTGTGGTAAACTGCAGCCCTTACCTCGCTGCATTTAAAATCAACACTGGAATTAGTACATGAGACTGGCCCGTGGATATTTAAAGTCATGTGTGACAAACAGGCTTTATGTAATGAATTACGGATAAGCTGCAAGAGTAAACTTGACAGACATGCACATGCATTCACATTCACACAAAGCCCAACTGTCCCACTTCCACATGAGCAGCTCCAAGGGAACATCTACAAAGCAAAATGAAGGTTCAGTTGTGGCATGGATGAATGCACCCGCAATGCTTTGCTTCCAGGTAGCACACAGACAGCGCAATAGAGCCCAAGGCAGCAGAGGTTAACAAGCTGGGATCCCCATGGGCTTACATTCCTGTTCCTCCTCTCTGCTGAAGCCTATGCTACTGAATAGTCACAACTTGTTGCTAAATTAAGCAATCATTCACATGGCTAGTAATGCCACACTCCTCCTGGATTTTGCTGGGCAGGCAGAATTTCAGGAATTTGGAATATTCTCTAGTTAGTTTCCGAAAACAGAATGTAAGCCACCAACACTAGAGGTGCCAACACAACCCACCGGCAGCTGCTATTTCCCTCCCATCTTCTGTTAGGGAAAATCTTTTGGATGTCAAACCCCCTGAAGCTCAGATCTGCCACCCTCACACCCAGCTGGAACCTAACAACTCCTTTTGCCTCTTCCTACCTCAGGTCAGTGAGGGAAAGCAAAGGACTCCCAGGCACTTACTCGAGGGAGGATCAGGAAACCCCACGAGAGGTGAAGATCTCGGTCTCTGAGCTAAAGGCAATACATCAACAAATCCCACTGGTGGGAAGAATAAAATAGATCAATTCATACTGAACTGCAGAATTTCTTTCCCTAGCAAGCCTTTTTAGCCCATTGCAGTCAGTTTTACATGTTTCATGCTCTAAGCTGCATAATCAACTGGGGCTATTTCAGAGCAATAGGTACCTCCTTTTCCAACCTTCCATAAGTGGACCTATTCCTTCCTACAGCTACCCAAGAAGCCAGTCACTAAAGACAGAAAACCACAAAATTATACATTCACTTCTTACCAGCTCTTCACCCTAGAAGACCTTTTGAGGGTTTATAATTAAGAAAAAGAAAATGCTTAGGCTTAAAAACTGGCTCAGCAAGTTTGCTATCAAGATCCTTCCCTGGATTTGTACTGTGGAAACACCCTCAATACTCATACCTAGTTCTCAATCATGAGATGATGATTAATACCACCATTAGATCATCCTCGGCAATTGCCAGAGCCTTTTGCAAGGTTCTTGCTGGATTAAATCACTGAATGGTGCTCAGCACCTCTAAAGTAAGCTCTTGCCTTGGCACCTGATGTGCCACACTCATATGGCAAAATGCAGAAAACATTTGGAAGAAGTCACTTGCCCCATGTCCTCCATCTGAAACCGGTTCACTGTGTTTTGTGTCTGCTCTGAGCTCATGTGTCAGTGCTGTTTCCAAATCCAGTCTAGCCTACGTATGATGTTGCCCAACTTAAGGCTGGTCCCTTAAACCTTGCTAGCAAGACCACGACTCCTGCAGTAATGACCTCCTCCCTTCCTTCTTTAGTTAGAAAAAACAGTTTTGTATCTTCCTGTACAGTAATAATCATCATGTCCCCTGCTACTTTTCTTCTGTGTATTGCACGCATTTTAAAAAGTAGCTAAAAATTATTTTCTCCACATTACAGAAAAGCAACCAGACAAAGGATGGCTAAGCAATTTACCCTGCTGCCCAATAGTCCAGAGGCAGAACTTAGTAGCATAAATTCTTTTACCTGAACATCTTCACCAATTAGCTCCACTGGCAAGAATACAACCTCTCCTCTCCCAGACAGTGCTATTTTTTGAGAAGGAGGAGGACTGTTCTCAAATTACATGTCTGCAGTGTCTGGAAACAGAAAAAACTCCCAGCTGAGATACTACCTACCGTTATGCTAGATGCTAGGCAGTATCTCAGTATTGCTATTCAATACAAAAATAAAAATATCAAGTTGATTCCTCGTAGATTGACTACCAGGCAAAAGCCAGTATCTGATAGTGTATCACTCTACCACCTGTTTAATTTTATTTTTAACATACTTGTTCACCATAAGAAACAGCTCATTTTTGACTAGGTAGAAGTAAAAGATTGACTTTTACTGATTAAATCCTAATTCTGTCAGAACAAGCTCCACGTAAACAAGTACGTCAATACTTAACTAGGAATTAACTAAGGGCTCCCGTTTGTGTAGTTGTATTAACAGCCTTTGCTGCATAAAATGACTAGAAAACCCTTTCAGCAAAGCTGGTTTAGCAGATATACCTTAGGCCATTACAGTACATCTCCACAGGTCTTTGAATATCAGAATACACCCGATCAATGTAAGTCAGATGATGCTGAATGCTGCAAAAATTGTCTCAGTTTTCTACACTCTGCAAAGAAATACAGCTGAAGCAGTAGAAATTCCAGTCATTATCTATATAAGTTACAGACATTCTGCCAAATAAATAAATAATAAGCATTAGGAAAATGAGCACATCGTGCCACAGAAAGAAGCCCCTGAAATGATCAGAAATCCTATTTTGAGTCCCACTAATGGAGCACAACATCCACCTTAAAACAGCCTGCACATTTTACTTGCCTGGATCTATGGAAGTGAATGAAACATTTATTCTAGTGAGAAGTATCAGAATATGAGAATAGAAGTCAGAATAAACCTGGTAAGTGGGATTTATGTAAATGCTTAAGTGAATGAGGATCACATCAACAAGTCACTGGAATTCAGGCTCTCAACTAACTGAATCCTTATGTGGCTAAATTCTTGTAAGAGCACGTTTATTATTTGTGTTTATAAGACTTGAGCAGCAGAAAGTTTACTCTCCCTTTTAAAATCAAAGCTGACTCTTACCAGAAGACCTCACTAGTATGCAAGAGCTCCCACTTCCCCACTCCCCTGATCCTGTCCTCATCAGTGGATGGTTCTGAGGAACACCCACAACAGCTGCTGCTCAAAGCTCTTCAGGGCCTTGTGTGCACGAATGCTCCTCTTCCAGTTAAGGGCTGAACTAAGTTAAGTGCAAACCTCCAGGGTCTACATCACTTCTAATTTCTTGATGTAATTCATCCTTTACTTTTCATTTTGAAATAAAGTTATTTTTCAGAAACCCAGATCTTCCCTGTGCTCTCACTTTCATTAAACAGTAACAACCAGGTATTTGTCACATTCCCGCACTCCTTATTCCTGTAACTCATAGAAACACAGAAGGATTTGGGTTAAGAGACCTGGAAGATCATCCAATTCCAACACGTCTTCATCTACCCCAGGTTGCTCCAAGCCCTGTCCAACCTGGCCTTGAACACTCCCAGGGATGGGGCAGCCACAGCTCCTCTGGGCAACCTGTGCCAGGGCCTCACCACCTTCATAGGGAGAAACTCTCATCACAGCTCATCACAATTTGAATTTCTTTATTCACAGGAAGAACACATAGAGGTGTTCATACTTCACAAGCAGCAAGTTTCAAGGCACTGAAACAATCTCACAGAAAAATAATGATTAGTGATGACCAGTTACCATGGAACCATAAATAAATTCCTATTTTTAAAGTACACTGAGAGGTCAGTAAACGTTGAGATCCACAGAGGTGATAATTGTATAACTGAGAAAAAGTTAAAAATGCAATTCAAGCAGTGAAGACTTAAAAGAATAGAAATGGGTTTTTGAAAGAAATCATCTTTACAAAGCTACATGATAGTTGGATGAACACAAAGCATTATAAAAATAGCCAATTCCTGAAAAATACTATTTCCCTGTTTCCTGGATCAGTAAATCCCCTATTAACTACCAAAACCTCTGCTTTTAGCTTTGCCTTAGGCTTATGCCTATTCGAGGTGATTCAAGGTTGTCAGACAATTCAGTTCCTACTAAATACACACACAAAACCCAAACCAAAACAAAACCTGCAAAACATACTACCTCTTTTTTTTCTCTGGGACAATGAAGACTTTATTACATCTGCTGTTACAACGTGCCTATAACAATGCTCTCTAACAAGCAGCCCTAAGGTCAAATATGTCCCTTGATCAATTTACTAGAGGTCCCCAGTGCTGCTGACGTCGGTAGACTGTCTGGGGAAAAAAAAATAATCCCTTTATTCTTTTGCTTCACCGTAAGAAGAAGAAAAAAAAAAGCTGTCACAAAGACATTTTTCTTGTCCCTCTACTCCTGACAAACCAGGTAAATGCCAGGGGGGAGGTATCCACCTGCAAAGGACGGTAAGAGACCAGCATTTGTACAGGCGTATAAAACCACACAGCTCATTTACCCAGCTACTCAAGACATCAGGATGATTCAGAACAAGGCTAAGGGGACTGGGAAGATGTCTTAGCAAAACACCTGCAGTATTTTGCAGGAGGACAAATAAAAGGCACTCTGGATGTGAGTGCTGCGTGGTCGTCTTTGTACAAAGACTTGAACAGTACATTGCTACAGTCAAAGCACTCTGACAAGCAGTAACACTAATTCAGAAATGCTCTGAGCAGTGTAGTCATCATGTAAATCCACTCTTAGTTTTGTCAGTAAAGCTGAGACTGCTTGTCTGGTTTTGCTCAACATATCTTTATCCCCCACTAAGTAATGCCTACACCCACAAAAGCGGCCTTGCTACAGAAATCACTTCGGGCTTGTATTCCATCAGCTGGGAAGGAGTTAATCTCATCTGCCACAATGCCCCAGTACCACTCTTACTCATGCCTGATTGCATGAGTTTTGTTTCATACGTTGTGATTTATTTTCATCTCTACGTTCAGGTTTTAGTCACGGACTGGCACCGACCTTAACGGGAAATGTTCCGTTCAGCCCCGGAGCTTCAGGTGCCTCCAGCTATTAGAAGACAATTCTGGGGATTTTCTTTGTTTATTCTCTATGCATAGATTCCCACCGCTTCTGGTTAAGTATGGTCATTCCTGCCAACAGACCCTTGAAAAGATAACACCTTCCCCTCTTCCTCCCTCCCTCCCTGCAAAATTACCCTTTGCTAATGACCTATAATGGGTCTAAATGAAGCCTGAGCTGTTCCTTATTCATGCATACCTCTATTGCTTCTGTTCCCTACACACCCTGTCCAGTTGGTGTAATTTGCAGAAGGGTTTTGGCACGGACAAATGAAACACCCACATGCTGCCTGATCTAAAAAGGTTAATCCTAGAGCCCCTTTCTTCTTGCTTGATAGCTAAACTTGGCTTTTATTTTGATAACACAGGTCTCATCTGCACGGTCTGTTTCAACCCATGAAGACTGTTCCCAGATTTGGGTAGCTAAAGCCTATAGCATCTCACCCCATCGATAGCTAGAGAAGGCTTAAAATCTGGCAGAATTCTAACCTTCGTGTTTCATATGGCCAGATTCAAATTTCTGCCGAATTACCAGACTCCACCTTTAAAACCCCAAAGTCACCATACATGGTAATTAATTAATACACACCTTGGTGTGGTCCAAATATCAAGGCACACACAAAGGACAAGAAAGGGCCACAAGGAACAGTTGTCAGCTTCTTCCAAGAGCATGAATTCCCACGTGGGTGCCATGCCCTGAAACAATTCTAATCCATCTTTCTCTTTAAGCAGAGACAGCATCGCCACCGACGACAATACGACAGTGACAAAGGAGGGCTGAAATTCAGACCCGAATTGTTATTCCCCTCAGCTAGGCAGTTATGCACAAGAAACACTGCTTGTAAACACTTCTTTGTCAACCACTCAATTACAAGCTGCTTTATGAACAAAATGAGCCAGTTGCAAGGAAAGCGAGAGACTAAAATGAGGAAGCCATCTCAAATGGCACAGGGCTCGGGAATGCTCTGGCCATGCTGCCGGCCCCTCTTACAGGAGGGCACAGACACAACCTGGAAAACACTGAACCCCAGCTCTGCACAACAAGGTTCGGGTTATATGCACCCCAGCTTTGTTCCCTGCTCTTATGATATTTCCTATGCTGCAAGTAAAGAGTAATTGGTTTATTTTTACGTCATTGGGTTTTGCAGACTGCACCTGGAAGGAAAAGAGCACATGTACAAATGTAGAACAAGTTCAAAGGCTTATATTCAAGCAGCACTTGCAATATATATGATCCTCTTTCTTGGTGTCATTTCCATTTACACCTTTATACTCTGAAATTGTTCTGTATGAGTGGAAATATAACTGAAAACTGGAACATTCATTTTTTTAATGTTAAAGCCGCAGATGTACTCCCAATAGTCCAGTTGAGCTACCTCCATCTCCAATCCTACATGGACTGAGGCACTACACCTACAACTGACATTACAGCCAATAAATGCCATGTTAAATTATAAAATATTTCCCTATGACCACTCAGAATTGTTGACAACCAACCAGAAAGACAACTTTACGAGATCCAGCACCACCTTCCAGGAGGCTGCAACATTACAGCATCAGAGGGCTATTCCTCACAGCACTGTTATTTTAGCTGCCCTGGACAGCATCCACTACTTGATCCATTACCTCGCCCTAGGATTCATTTAGCAGTATTATTCCAGTGGATAAGATTTCCCCTGGCAAGAGTTTTTTCCTTGCTTTTAATATTCAGTGTCAAGGAGTCAAGTAGAACTGTAAAAGGAAACATTCAAGAGAGCAAAACGAAACCTTATTGCTAGTCTTCAACTTTAAATGGCAATGAATCTGCAGCTGAAGGAAGAATCGAGCCTGTCCCTTCCCTAGAGCCAAAATGAAACCCTTTAACCAAACAAAGTGGAATGTGGAAGAAAGGGTAAAAATGAAAGATTCAGTTTTACATTAAAAAATCCTGACCATATTTACTTAATTTACTTTAGACATCAAAATTCAGAACCCAACAGGTACCCAAAGAACACTTTGCTTTGTAATCTCAAGAACTTCAACCCCAAAGAAGGGAAATTGAGAGAAAGCCTCCAGGAAAAAGTGTCCCAACTTCCGCATATAAAGACAGTAACAGTTTACAAGTGTAATTCTTAAAGTTAACATATGAAATGGCCTCCTTGGCTAGGATTTTTTTCAAGAAACTAATTTTAAGGTTGAATTTAAAAAAAATTTCAGAATCAATTTAAAGGGCTAAGAGCTGGAAAAATCTGCATACAAACAGAAGGTATTTCAGCTCTTGAGTTAAAAGACACATGCACACCTGACTACAGCTAAGGACTCTCTCAACCCGTAAGTTCAGAAGAGCTTTAAATTTATCATAACCCCTTGCTGGCTTTATTTAATTCTTAAGTGTCTTTTAGACAAAAGATTAGAGAAAATGGACTGATTTGGCAAAACAATAATGCAGCAGCATTCACCTGAATAGCTACTAATAACCTTGCTTGAAGAACTAAAGGAAAAAGACAAGTCCTTAGTTTCCATTAGAGATGGGTTCAATCCAAAGATGTTTTACTCAAGTGGTGTATATTCTCAACATCTCTTGTAAAGCATCCATCAGACAGAAGTATAAAAATCATCTGCCTTAAGAATCCACACAGAAAGGGGCTGAGGGATGCGGGTAACGCTGCCCGAGACTGCAGTTTGTGAGATGAGAGCAACTGAGAGGTGGCAAACAGTATGATCTTTGACATGCTTCCTCAAGGAAAGCCAAGTGAGCTGGACCAGTGCCACTGAATGACTTCAGGCAAAGACTGGCAGCTGCCAAAGCAATCCTGCTACAGCTCCTGGCACACCAATGCCAGCAGCCTCCCGCAGAAGCAGAGATCCACAGCCAGCAGTAAGCAAGGACAAGTTCTGCATGTGGAAAGTAACAGTACCTCATGAAAAAGGTATTTATCCTGCCTCAACCACAAGTGACATTGGGATGTTGTTTTGTTTGTTTTAAATCAGCTCAGATTTAGACTGCAGCAGAGCAGATGGTTTAGATATCATACTGGTAAGTGTGCTAAAGAAAGAATATTGGCTGTCTACATCTACTACGCTTATTTCACAGGAAAAAAAGTAGCTGTGACCATTCCAAAAATTACCAGGATGACGATAAGGAACACTCTACCTGCCTCAATTCAGAGGCCTACTATTTCACTGCGGACACATAGTGCAAGGCCAAGAACAGGGGCTACAATCAAGTAACGAATTTCTCCTGCAAAGTTAGCTAAAATATTAAGCAGTTAGGTCTTAAATCAAGATGCAGTTACCATTTAGACACTTCTTGTCCAAATCAGAAAATAAGATTCAAAAATACTGTGGCTTCTGCAGCATCTTCATCCCTTCTGCAGCATCTGCATTGAATCCAGGAAAAAGAGCTCTACACGGCTACCAGGACACCTGGAAGATATACTGTCTCATTGCCATGAAGAGATGTACAAAAGACCCCCTTCCAACCAAGCTCTGAACCTCTTCAAACAGCCCACACTACTCCATTTTTCAAGTTGCTAAAATCATGACATACAACAGAAATGCTCTATCTTGGTGCCTTCTCTTCTGCAAATGAAATAAACAAATAAAACAAGAAAACAAAAAAAAAGTGAGGTGGGAAGATGGAAAAGAAAGACTTTGTGCATTGTGGCAACCAATTAAGTTCAAGAGAGAAAGATACGAGTGGTTATAGTCTCCTGTAAATTACTTCATGCAATTAAATCTCCTTCTCTAAATCACAAACCATTTAGCTCTTCTTTTATAACAATGTAACCAATGACCAACAACAACCTTTTTTATAGTGTCTAATGCCACATAAGTTGTCAGCAATGAAATTTCCTTTTTATTTCTCCCTTTCAAAAGAAGCCGCTCTAATGAGAGTCATTCACAGCTACTTACAGAACAGTCAGTGAGAAGAGAGAATCGCTTTGTTTCCCTTTATTCTGCTCCTGTCTGAGGCTATATTTAAGCAAATGTGACCTAAAGCCTTTATCAATCATCTAACTGCAGGCAGAGAAGTCAAAGGTGATTCATAAGAGTTTTAAAACACGGAGCTTGTTACTGGTTTGATTGTCCATTTACACACAACATCACTTCCTTACACTGTACCAATGTAGCTTAACTACATTTCCACCATTTGAATTTTCCGACTCTTTTTAATTTTTTAAACTTCAAAACCCTCAGGTCAAGTCTTATTTGCAAGTCCCTGTTGGCTGTGGATGAGTCTTCCCCGGTTAGAGCTGCTCTGAGAGCTTCCTCTGGATTGCTCTGCTTAGGAACTGCCTGTGTTTCTCTCCAGTTACACCCCACTGCGTTATAACCATCATATCCTCCTCCAATGGGGAGTTGAGATGGAGACAAAAAAACCCCAGGACACTGTGGTTCAGCTCCACTACAAGTAGTGCAAGAGGTCCCAGCACAGAAAGCACTGGGGTAGCATCCAGTGCCTTCATCACCGTACGCCCTAAACTTGCTCCAACACATCTTAAAAATGCCAGCAGCCATCTGAAGGCCTGAACACATCGCTGCTGCCCAGATGCTGTGAAGTGGGAGAGGTGAGTGAGGACAGACGGGAATTTTGGAGAAGATCAAAAGCAGGGACAAAGGAGGTAGAAGCCAGTGCCGCAGGCAAAGCCTTGGGGTCCAGTTCTGAACACAGCAGCAATATGATCCTTAAATACAAAGCAGGAAACAGAGTGCCTGTCATAAGACACTGTAGCCCCATCCCCATGGCACCCAACCCCTGCTTGCTCTAACACCCGCAAGCAAATCCCCACCCAGGCAAAGCCCATGGCAGTGAGAAGATGCTGGGCCGGGGGAGCAAGACCTGCCCAACACAACACAGATACACCAAGGAGCTGCACTCAGAGGCAGCTGAGCCTCTCAGAGAATGAAGAGAGTTCCACAGAAGCAGGGACAAGGGGGGCACATGGAGCAGCAGCACTGGCAAGGGAGCGTCAGCTACAAAAGAGGAACCCACTGGTCCAGACGAGCAAGTATTTCACTACTCACTGAAGAAGACAAAGCCACATTCTCCTACATGTAACACTTTCAGCAGCCAAAACATGTTTTACATCATTCCGTTCAAAAAATAATATTTGCAGTGTAGTAAAATCCAATATATGCTTCTGTTTCATGCTTTCGCATTAGTCTAAAAATAGTTGGACACCCCCCAATTCTAATAAGCATGACTTCTCCAATTTATATTTCCCTACCAGAAGTGCAGAGGGTTTTGAAATACATTTTTTCCGGCTTAAGCAAAGGCCGCCTCCTGTCATAGTTCCCAGAGGGTTTATGGCACTATTTTGCACTACTCCTGAAGCACAGTGTGTTTCAGAGATCTGTTATAGAAGCAGTGCTGTAGCTTTCAAAAGGTGGCTGCAATCCTGTGGTGAAGTTACCCGTGCCACAGCTATAATGCAAACCTTAATAGTCTAGTTTTCAGGCAGCGTTTTAAACAAACTAAACACACTGCAAGTTCTCCCTCTGCTGCAGAGTGGGCTCTAAAACCACTTCGAGGATCTTGATGAATTTCTGGATAAATTTAGCAAAAACAACAGCCCTTCTTTGTAATAGCAGGGTTTCATTTGGGAAATAGACATCCACTTTTTATTTACAAAGGATTTTTCCTCCTCCTGCCACTGCTGTGCTATGCCCACTGCTTCCCCTCTCCTTTGATCCAGAAAACAGAATACCAAGTGCCTAACCAGGACTTAAAGCAGATTTTTAAATTAGTTCCTGACAGTGCAAACAGATTGCTATTGATTGAAATGAGGCTGATTTTAGGCCTTGGATTAGCAAACCTAATGCCTAAACGCTGTGTTGCCCATTTCAGTACTTTGCACCGTTACTCCCCAGCGGTTTCCCAGGCAGCTGTGCACTGGCAGATTAGCGTGAGAGAGGCAAGGCAGGGCCATCTGTGGCTGTGCCGTGCAGCCCCACTCAGCCGGAATTAAGGACCTCCCCCGAAATCCCCCGGGCCAGGGCCCCCGGCACTACAACCTCATTAGGAGCTTTGAAGGCGGCGAGACTGTTCACATGTTCAGGAGTGAGCCCGTGTTTGGGAACCTTCGCTGGACCCAGCGCCACAACTCGCCTCCGCTGCCGGCCAAGCTGGAGGGGGAATCAAAGCACCAAAGGTCCCGGTGAAGTCACCTCCCGGTTTTCCAGACAGCCTGGGACAGTCTCCACACAGGTCATGGCACTACTTTAACAGCCCCGCTCTCCAAGCCATCATAAATCCCTACTTAAAACTATTCGTTACAGAGCTTTCATGTCCAAATTGTAAATTCTTCCACTTACAAAAAGGTAGAAATGGATCCTGGTTTTAAGCAACACATGAAGCAGCATTTTCCTGATTAAAAGAAAATGGACTATTTTCCCTTTTGCTTTGTTGTTCAGTTTCAAAGAACATTTAAATAACAATATCTGCTAACAAAAAGGGCGACATCAATTAGAAACAAAAAGAAACAAGTTTGTATAATTTCAGCGTTCAAAAGCAGTGAAATGCAAACACCAAAGCAGCACACACCAAACCAATCCCATCCCCAAAACCCACATTAAAGGCAACCTTTCTTTTCTTCTTTTTTTTTTTTTTTTGTAAACTGGCTGCCTAAAATGCATTTGCTTTCAACAGCCTGAGACACTGAAGCCACCAGAATAAGTTACTGTTATATTCAGACCCTCTTAGACACAATTTAGCCACCAAATGCTACATTATTAAGACAAGGAAGGACAAGCACATCTATGTCCTCCGACCTATAGACAAGGATTCCAATGGGTATTTTTCAGACTCGCTCTCCTACGTGGCTGCTGAACCTCAGAGAAGAAAGGGACATTTCAGCCTCTGAACTCTAAGAACTCAGCACCACTAAGCACATGCGACCTCCAGCCCACATTGGCTTCAAAAGCATATCCAAGCTTTCAATTTACCATTCATCATTACCTGCAAAAATACAAATAAAACTCAAGCAGCTGCACGCTCCTATTGCCCAACCGTCAGCACAAGCAATATGATGCCAAAGGAAATTTTTACACACAAAATATTTCATTAGCCAGACAAGCTTCTAGACTGTTTCTCTCCACCTTGGGAAAATGCCTCAGAGGCTTTCAGTACCACCAACACACACGAACAGGGCCAAGGGTATGCAGCTGGTTTGAAGACAAGCTATCAATTTTCACCTAGACATCAGAAGAAACAATGTGCATCCTGGATGGAAAATGACTTAGTGTATCCCCTTCAGCTCACATCAGCAGTAACCCAGAGCAGTGATCTCCTTGGGGGTGGCAGGGAGGGTGTTATACCCATCAATGAATGTTGGATAATGAGATGATGAGCATCACAGAAAAACCACATGAATAGGTAATCAAACTTGTTAATGCAATTTAGCAGTTCCAGTCCAGCAAGAGCCACAGCAACAATATACATTAATCATCAATAATGCTCAGCAGTTTCACGAAGGCTGAGGAATGAATGAGACAGGGAAATTAGCTCTGCCTTCCCTCCCTCCAGGAAGCTCTGCTAAAGTCACAGAGATGTCACACCTCCAGAGCAACACGACCCCAGCAGCTTCCTTGCCCTTTACTCCCATGCTCCAAACCCAACACGCTATTTATGAGCACTAAATATGTGCTACACCACCCTGTTCTTCTCAGCTTCTCTGAGACTCTTCCTCATCTTGGGTGATTTAAACAGTGGGTGAGAAAAGGAAGGAGGAGGTGTAAGACACTAATCTTCGTGACAAACGACTATTTGCAGAACAGAGTGTTATTGCAGCCACATTTAACATCTAAATATATTCAACACACCGTGATGCTCCCAAGCTGACTAACCACAGAGCTTGAGGTTAAGCTAACTGGAAATACCAGCAACTCTTTCCTATTAGCCCCAACTCTTTTCAGAAGAAGGTCAGTACAGAAAGGGCAGTGGGTCCTAGAGTTCAGGAAAAAAAAACAACAAACAAAAAACCCCAACTGTGCTACCTCCACAGTGCTCAGATATTCAGAGAAATAAGCAACTCCAAAAATGAAAACAGAAAAAAGAACAGCTCAGCTAAGGCTAGTCAAACACTGACACAGAGTTCAAAGGGTGACTCTCCAAAAACTTACAGAGAGACATGGGACTCACAAAGAAGCACTGGAAGTAGAAGGTTCCATCTTGTACCTACGTCCTACTTAATTTAAGCGAATGATACACCCAACCATAGAGGAATCCTTTTCAAAGAGGTGGAAGGCTGTTCACCCCTACCAACTCTGTCTGCAGCTGTGGTGAGGATTCCCTTCCACAAACTACTGGGTTAGCCTTGGACATGGCTTTTCAAAAAGGCAATGAACTTAATTTCCAAGACACTCACCCTGTGTTGGAGGCAGTTACAGATTTTCAGAGGGGCCAGTGTTAATGCAGGCCACTCTGGCTACACAAATACACCACAACTTAAAATACCTTCTCATTCCTTGAAACACTTGATGACTGCTAGAGGGTTTGTTGATCTCCATTGCAGAGCAGCAGTTTCAAGTCAGCACCTTTGCTTACGTATCAGGGTTGAGAGCAGCTCCAACAAATGTTGGCAAACCTTTGACCAAAGGACCTATAACTATTTGAAACACCCTTTTCTCCTTCTGCTTGGTTACAAGCAGGAGATATTGTTTGAATTATTTCTGCACACAGTAGGGAGTAACAGACTGGAAAAGACAGATTTGTTCTTGCAGCCCTCTCCCCATAGCCTGAGGTACAGAACCACGAAATATTCAGGAGCAAATTGCAATCTGGATGCTTTGTCGAATGGAGAGAAGTATTAATCTAATTTTCTAAACAAAGCAGACAACCTGGCACTCAAATCAGCTTACCACTTTGCACCTCTCTACAAGGATTAGCACAATGCCATAATTATAATGCCCAATTTGATTTATTAGAGGAGGCTGCATAGAAAAGACGACAATTCAGTAGTGTTGTGAAGAGAAAAAAGTATAAGGAAAGCTTCGAATTGTACAGTAATTTATAAGCAACATCTCAACATAATTAGCATTAATTACAGTAAGACTTCCAAATTAGGAATAAACCTATGTTTAATGACCCTGAGATGCAAAAATCACCCCCCGAATTCCAGGGAACTTAATATTACAGCCAATTCGTCTAGACAGCTTGGCAGAAAATGCCAGCATTATATGTGTGAACTTGGTAGTTAGCAATAAAAAAAGGAAAAATTATTGAACTTGTCGTCTATATCATTTACATAATTAGTTAGCTTAGATTTTGCTGCTACTTTCATCAACCTTACAGAACTCCAAACTTGCCTGGCTTTCACAACTGTATCAGCTAGGATAATAGAAAGTATTTTAAAAAAACCCTCCTATTCCAACAAAAGATCAATTCTAAGTGTGACTCCTTTAAAAAGGCAGAGTGTATTAATTAATCACTCATCACATCACAGGTTTTATTTTATACTCTTTGTGCAAGCTCTTGGCTCTTTTCAGAGTTGTTACTTATCCTTACAAAAAAAAAAAAAGACTAAACAATTAAAGATTAATTCCAAGTTTTTGTGAATGTGGCAGCAGATCCTCTATTTAATCACTGATGGCAGCCAAATACTAGCCAGAAGGAACAGATAACAATGTCCTCATTTTTCAAAGCTAAAATACCAATAATCCAAATGTTTGGTAAACTAAGGCAGTAGCCCATAATGAGAGAAATTGGAGTTTGCCAACGCAACAAAAACTCCTACCCCCTTGTAGAAGATGTCACTATTAACAACTCTACTCCTGCAGGAAAAGGGAACCTCCCTCCACTGCCTCAGGCATCCACAGCCTGCATCCCTGCCATGCACTGAAGCTCCTGCAGTATCACTTTAGACATCAAGAAACAGTTGTAACCAGTAGAAAATCAGCATTTACTGCAGCTAAGCTTCCATGGTAGGGAGATTTTGGTGGCAACCCACGCTAACGACCTCCCGTGGTGCTCCTTGTTCTCATAGTCTGCACCACTCTCAGTTGCATCAGCATGAGCATTTGTTTAGTTACTCCGGGGACTAGAGTGGACAGGGAGCCAGCCAATTGGGATACTCTGCAAGGATTGCTGGATTGATGTTTGGGGCCTTTCCACTCAAACAAAAAACGTGACACAGCAGCAGCTTTACAAAGCGAGAGGCACAGGAGCTGATGAAGCACAATAACAGAGCCCTGGTCTAAGTGGCAGCAGGAATACCATCCAGCGCTCTTGCTTCTAAATATTTCATATCAAACCCAGAGACTTCTGGTGAAATACATGCTTGGCATTTTGTGGATTTGGAAACCAAGAAAAGGATTCTAGTAGTTCAAACTTCCATGGAAGCTAAGATGTGCATCTACTCACCCATAACCAGAAACAATTTTAACTGGCACAGAACACAATTTGTGCAAAGCTCACTGCACCTGTAACCAGAGGGAGAACTGAAATCCTGTCACTCAGCTGGTACCAACAACAACCAAGAAACTTGATATATCTTAACTACAGAGACATTGATGAATCTAAACCCAAAACATTTGGTATTGCTATGGGGAGTTAAAAGAAAACAAGCCTAGCAAATATTTTCCTAGAAGTGCATGATTATACCATTTGCTACCCAAACATCTGCAAGCAGAAAAGTACTAACATCTTTACATAAGTTATTTGTATTGAATCTTTCCAACTATTTTTTTAAAATCAAAAGGAAGAAGACAGAAGTCAACTAATTTGTTGAAGAGAATAGTTAGTCACCACAAGAGCGGGGTCATGAGCAGACCATGAGAATTTCTAACTTAAAACGTGATGAGAGCTTCTGAACCAATGTGTTAAATCACAATCCCAAAAGACTGTGTGTGGTGGAGAATTATACAGGGGTTATATTGGATAACCTTAACAATTCTTTCAAATGCTACAATATTGCAAGTCCGAAAAAAACAATTCCAGTAACTGGACGATTCAATCTTTCCCTGTCTGGCACACATACAGGATTAGTTTCAAGAAACAAAATGTGTGCTTGGGTTAGACAGCTTTTCTTAACTCTGCCTCACCAAGAATAAAAACCAGCTTTTCCATCACAGTGTGCTTCTTAGCTCAGAACAAATGCTGCAAGGTCAAGTACAGTGGTGTTCCCACTGGCTGCCACTTGGCATCCCCTTAACAGACGACTGGGAAAGTGTCCACAGATGCTGTTGTGCCATGGGGATTGCAAACCAATGAGCTTGCACAGAGTCACCAACAAGCCTCCCTGCTGAGCAGCAGTTAACTGATACAGCGCCTGCCAGCCATAGCTCCTCTTCTTTATCCCCGCCCAGCTCTGTAGGTGGGAATCGCCACAAGCATCCCCTCCGGCATGACAACTCCTAATTCAGTAACGATCCCCCCCCAATTCAGAAGGGCACAGAGAAAAGACAGTCCAGAGCACAACTTTCTCTAAATTAACTTTCTACTTCTAAAATACTTGTACAGTCTCTCTTGTTCAACGTACTGTTTTCTGGATACGTGAAACTTAATCCATGATATGGACATACCCATTTTTGTCACCTTCAAGTGCACATTACCAAGCACACCTTCCCCAAAGGAGGTTGTGATCCAACTGATGATTTCCATTTGTGTCTAAGACCATCTAAGAGCCACAAACCTATGCTATGAATCACCAGTGTTTCAAAGCTGCAGGATACAAGAGAGGTATGCTCCTTCCTTCCTGTATTACCCCGTACACTCAATCTTCCATTTCAACTTACAAAACCTGCCCTAAACACAGGATAGTGCACTTGGTCAAGTGCCTTCCAAGAGACATTTTCCACCAGCACAGGTTACCAGAGAAGCCATTTACATTAACATCCTCCACCTACCAGCAAGGACAACATTTCCCAGGGGTCACTGCCATGACATAGTTGCTTCAGATGAGAAGTAATTTCCCTACCTGTTTGGACAGCTTCAAGGGGAGTTTCTTCTTCATCCTTTCTTTGCCTCTTTCTGCCTCTCTCTCAGAGCTCCCAGCATCATTGTTATGGCCATTTTCACTTGGCTCAGCAGATACACAGTTTTCAGATTCTCTAGGTTTCTTTCCTGGATGCCTCTCCCATTTCTCCTTCCTCTCCTGAGGCTTTAGCGACATGTCCTTCTGCAATGGAGAGGGAAAAAAAAAACATCGTAAGTTCTTTAAGGCTATCTTTAAGCATTTAGCTGTATAAATATTGAATAAAAATACAAACAAGACAGCATGTTCCTTCCAAAGATGACTTAAGATGAATAATTAGGCACGCACAACGCAAACAGTAATTTTAGATTAGATTAGGATGAATACTCTCCAGGCTATGTGTTTGATTAATTTCAGAGATGCTGGAACCGGGTACGAAAATGAGTTCACTTCAGATTAATTCAGAAATCATACGTCAACAGCACATGAACAAATCAGCATTCTGAAGGGAAGCCTTTTAACTGTTCAGCTGAAACAGAGGTGCGCTTTATTTGGTTTAGTTTCTGATCTCAGAACGCAACACATCAGACTCCCCTTGGGGCTGACAGTGTCTGATTCACAGAAGCATTCATATGGAGAAAGGCACTTCTAAAGCCCTACCACGTATTCCCCGAGCCAGAGAGATCAATGGGATCCAAACCCACAACAGAGGTTGAACACTTCTAAGTGTTAAGTGTCTGCCCGGAATCAGGGCTGTAACATACAACCTAAGCACAGTTTAAAAGCGGGTATGTCATGTCATAATGATTAACATCAGAAGTGAGATCAGAGAAGGGAATTACTCCTGCCCTCCCTGGCATCTCTGAGGACTGAAAGCTTTACTCCCGGTGACAATGTACCAAACTCTCTCCCTACACACACCACATAGAAAAGGAGTTAAAGAAATAATATGCAAAATCACTGTGACATTAGTTCACTATAGCAAGATTCATTTTTCCCAACTATCTTTTATTAACTGCTCAAGGATAAACACTGAACTGTTATGGTAATGCTTCACAGAATCTCTATTGCAATTAATTTTTTATGTGAGATAAATATGTCAGATTGGGAGAGACCTTAAAAGCACTGTTTACTATATCAAAATTTGTCGACTTCAGCCACAAGTATTTTTCTAAATGCCTAATACACAGATGTATTTGTATCCTACATGAATGAAGCTCGCAATACAACTGCTCACATCAATGCACACACCGTCAGTACTGCAAAAGAGCTCACGAAAATCATTAGCTCTCCAGTCTTCCAAAAACTGAAGCCCAACAAAAAAGAAAATTAGAAACTGGGATGAAATGCCCTTCTGATTGCTCCAGATTACTTCCTCCTCCTCTCCTTTAATTAGTGAATTGAGTGCCTTAGTGTGCAACATGCTGATTCCACTCCAAATCATTCAGCTTGTTTAAAGTTACCCTTCCCTGGAAACCGAGACGATGCAGTGACACTTTGGGGTCACAGAGACATTGAAATTAGAATCACAAAAATTGAATGCTTAGAGTTGTTTCTAATTTCAACCAAAGGCTCTGAGACAATTAGCCAGCATCCAACCTCTGTACATCTTGTGCAAGTGGCAAGTTATTGAGAAAGAAATCAAAATGCAAATCCTTCAGTAACTGATCAAAAACTAGTGACACGGAAATTATCTCTCAACTGATACTCAGCAAAATATTACAAACAGAGGTCACCACAAACATGCACTGGTTTGTAATTCAGACGCAGCACATGGAAGATGCTGCACGAGGTGACATGGGACCCCGATGTGGGAGAAAGTAGGCTGAGGCAGGCAAATGCCATCACCTGAGAGGACCAGCAAACCATGTGCTCCTATCTCCTCGGGGTGCAATATTTGCATTTAAGGACGCCTTCAAAGCCAGTAAACGACCGCTCTGGTTTAAACTTGAGCTTAATCTTCACACGGTGATCATGCTTCTGTTAATGCTTTAGGGAAAGTCTTCCCTCGGTACCCACAGCACATTCCCACGCAGGTTTTAGATGATTCATTTCACCATAGAACCGCTCTGGAAATCTGTGTTTTTCTCCATACTGAATCCTACAAAATTCTCTACTTAGAAATTCAGCTTTTTATCCTTAGTTCGTTTGGAGACTTAAGGTCTGTCTCATCACTGAACTACTAGCAGAATTAATTCAGGGAATAGTTATAGCTGGATCAAAGCCAAGGAAATAATTCATTCACTTGTAGTGCCACTTGCGTCCAAGAATCTCAAGCACTTTCCGAACAGCAGCGACTGAAGGCCCAAGCCCGAGGTTGCTCTTGCTCCAGCTCCACAGCACGGCTGCGGAAAAGCCGAATTTCCTGACCCATGACAACAAAACCTACTCCACAGTCCCATTCCTCCCCACTTCACCCGAGCACACAGCTCACAGGACTTTTTCCTGGGAAGGCAGGACACTGAACTCAGCATCTCCTTGCTGACAGAGGGTGACAGCAGGGCTATTCTTTATGCAGCTAAATGCAGACCTCTGCAGCCTCAGACAGAGAGCAGGAGGGGGCTAATGGGGTTTCTGTTCTTGCTTTCTTTGTTTCCTTTCTATTTACTCTACTAAGAGAGCCTTCCAGAGATTGCTCTTTTACTAAAGTTTATGACCTTCAAGTTAGGGACATCACTTAGCATAAGGGCTTACTATTTTTGGATGTGTATCTGGGCTTGTGCACAGGCAATTGCTGGAAAACTTAAGCACATACAGAATATACAGTACATCACAAGAGTCAACAGTTTTTTGGTATGCCTTGACTGACTTCAATCCAGAAATCCCAGCTGGCAGGTGAGACTGGCCTCCTGACAAACTGCCCCACTGGAGCCTTGCCCCCATGCGAGCCCAGACCAGGAGATATTTTCACCTTTGGACATTACATAAAGCCAAGAGATTCACACAGTGACAGCATATGAAGTCAGGAACCAAAGTCAAAAGGTCTCCACATCCAGCCTTGGTGTTTTTGCCCAACCTAGAGTCTGCAGACCTGACGACCTCTGCTGTCCGAGGGCCAGTAAATCCCCTTCTCCAGGGAAAGCTGGTGGATCCAGGCCCTATCTCTCTTCTCAGTTCCAGTAAGGAGATTGCTAAATCTTGTTCCAGAATATAGAAAACTATTTTGTTTCTTACTACTTCCAAGACTGTCTCCTACCTGTCCTCACTTAGGAATTTTTCTCACACCTTCCAGGGCAAGCTACAGCCTCTCCATCTGCAGCCCCTTGTCTGTCAGGGCTGCAGACGGAGAGCAGATGGTTCTAATTGGCTGCATGGTTACAGATAAGGAAGAATTAGGTCTTTCTTCAGAGCCTCTTTCCTGGCAGTTACTCCACGAAACATAGAGATTCTACCTCCCCATTTGTTTATTTGGATGTACAGGCACCAAAGAACAATTCAGCTGAAAATAGGATTGTACTATCTCCTTTGGCTCTACCTGAAATACCTCACACACCAGCAGCTGTGAAGATACACTGGCAAAAGACCTTGGTACAGGCTGGCAACCCAAGAATGTAACCGAAGCTCTGCAACAGATTTTGGGAGTCCACAATAAAAACCTTCGTGACTTTTGTTTTCATCAGTACTCGGCCCAGGCTAGTGC
Source organism: Pitta sordida (assembly GCA_013390025.1). Classification (NCBI taxonomy): domain Eukaryota; kingdom Metazoa; phylum Chordata; class Aves; order Passeriformes; family Pittidae; genus Pitta; species Pitta sordida. The sequence continues at coordinate 1,645,513 of WEKX01024224.1, forward strand.
AAGTTATGCAACTGCACCTCTGTTTGTGGCAGAACTGGCGGCATCCTTAATCACTTGGAACACTCCCTCCTGAAAAGCCATTTTTCTTCTGTCACCAAGGCACAGCTGCAATCTCCAAAGACACTCAAAGTGCACAGCACTCAGTTTATAAATAAAGCTGGGAATAATGTGAGTGCACGGCCCTTGGATCTGGAATGAGGCTGTTCTTATCCCCAAAATGCCAGAGCAAGAGACCTGCACAATAGACTCCATGTTGTCTGTTTGATCAGGAAATAACGATCAAGCCTGGAGGACACCCTGGCGCAAGCTCGCATCCACAGCCATCCACTGGCTGGAGTTATCACTGCCTGTTTGCTCAGTCCAGCCCAAACTCTGCCTTAATCCTCTGAATTTACAAAGCTCTGAGATCCCAGAAAGGATGTAGAGGAAGGCTGTGGTTGTAAATATCTTTCATACACAGGGAACGCTTAAAGAACCTGAAGAAAACGTCCAAACCCCACACAGCTCGATGAAAACCCTTGAGTATGCTGCTGGGATGCAGAGGGCAAAAATAATACCTACAGTTAATAAAATAACTACTCTCAACCCTCAAGCATCAGTTCAAAACACAACCCTGGTGAGAAATCAAGTCCATTACAATCCCCTGTCCCCAGGGTCCATCGGACACTGCAAGGCTCAGCCAAGGACTGGTTACACACTGCTCCTGCCAGACTGCCTCTGCCGACTTCAGAAGATTATATGGGCTGATTTCCCAGAAGGGAAACAGCCTCCAGCTTCTCTCTCCACCACAGCACTTTTTCCTTTAGTTGGGGAACATGAAATACCCCATCAAACATCAAACAGGAAAAGGATTCACACAAAGGAAATAAAAAACACTGTTGTCTGTGAAACTGATCCTGCTTGTCCCTGTTTCTGCCTCTAGCTTCTCTCAAAAAACAGCAGTGGAAAAGCCCCTGAGGATCTGAGCACCATCTATCCTTATATCAACTTTATCAAGCAATTAGCGGTAGGGTTGTCAAACGTGTTTGTTTAACAGTTCTGGGAGAGATCCTGGCTCAGGGAGGAACTGAAACAGATTTATTTTTAATTAGGCTGCTTTTTAAATATTCCTATTGACCTGATACTCTGTGTGTAGAACAGGAACACAGAAACAATTCCTGACCACGTTGTCATACTTTCTAAGTAGACAAATCACATTACAAATACAGACAGGACCACTACTAAGGCAAATCTACTGTCCATCTAGTTGCATAAAGGTGACACAGGAGAGAGTAATTTAAATGAAAAGATAATACTGGAGACAGATTTGAAGATGGAACTGTAGAGAGAAAAACCACTTCAAGAACAGAAATCAGAACAAGAAAAGATAAGCAGCCAAAATACAAATGAAAGTAGGAGAACAATAAGGAAAGAAGGAAAGAAGGTGTAAAAAAGGAATGGGAGACTGAAGGATATCGAGTAGGACCACCCCAAGTTGACTGAATTGAACTCAACATGGTGAACAGGCAGCAAACACAAGTAGAGATCTTAAAAATGAGCAGAAGGACATTTAAGTTAGAGAGGGGAGAAGTTGAGCTCTGCTCTGGAGAGCTACAGGGTAGACTGAGCTCACAATGAGGGCAGCAAGGCTGTGGTGCTGTGGTGGAAGCAGGGCTGGCTCACACTTGGCCCAAAGGCTCCTCACTGCAAACTGCACTGGCAGCAGGGCCAGCCTGACTTCACCCTCCCAAAACTCAGGGCACTCTGGGAGGCAGCCTGCTGGCACCTCCAGCCAGACAGCTCAATTTCCATGGATGGGGAAGTTCTCACTTCTCCTGTAATATAACACACACTTGTTTGTTTTACCTTCCTGCCCTCTCTTCACTCCCACTGCGAACTTCACTGCAAACATTATTCAAGTCCCCAGCCTCTCAGCCAAAGCCACTAAAGCTGTTTTAAAAGGCAAAAACAAGAGTCTAGATTTGAAGTGACTTTCTTGCTTTGACCCTACATTCAAGCAATGCAATCAATATCAATTAAAATGATTGCAAATGAAATCCCTTGGTTGTTTAACCTTGGACTGCAATTCTCCTTTCGTAGCTGACATATTCCAGATGAGTTTGGGTCTTGGTTTCTAAAATGCATCACATTTGCGCTGACCCTGTCACATATTTAGTTCAAGTGTAAGATTACTTTTTTGACAAGACAGCTTTGCAAATGTTAAGACATTTGAAGCTGACACTGGTTTGCAGGTTTATGATCCATGATTTAACCTAAAAATCCAAGTGGATGAACCAAGAAGCTCACTGTAATTGAAACAGTCAAATTTATTACCAGAGGCATCTCTGTCACCTGTGAATAGCGGAAGAGCAAGTTGTACTCTGCTAAATGCCCACTCATTATGTCTCCCAAGAGTTAAGACCTTTGCTGCTAGGTCTTTGAAGACACCATACAAAGCAGAAATACCTCGGACAAATGTTACCTCAACAAAACATAGCCAAAAACTCTAAAAGGAAAGGTCAATTCATTCTACTTTTAAGTGCATTTCAATCCACACTCAATTTACAAGGCTTTGATTGCTCTTTTTGTCTGCACAAGACCTGAATAAATAATGAAAGTGATAAGCAGTAATTGTTTTAAAAAGCTTGGGAGAAAGGAGCTGGTACTGTTCCCTTCCTTTTCAATTACTCGAGGAAAAAAACTAGTCCTCTCCCTCCACCATAGTACCATGTACCTGGAAACAGAGGGTTTAACAGTCATTTAGGGGACAATAAAAGTAAGAATGTACACAGCAAACACCTTCACTTTAGTAAGACGCCAAGGAAACCTGAACAAATGTGGGCATATGGTCGCCCATGTTTCCGGTACAAACCCTTCTCCACCATCACCCATTGGGGAGGTGGATACACAAAATCTCCTGTTTTTAGCCGCACTCGGCAAGCTCCACAGGAAGCCAGCCGTGACTTTTTCCCTTTCCTCCAATTCCCTCTTCAGACCCTGCGGGGACTCACTGCAGAGAACTGCACTCGTCTTCCTCCCTGCCTACTAACAGACACACCACACAGCTATTAGAACTCCCACAGGTGCTTGCTGTCCATCAGAAAGGAAATGATCCCATTTTAAGCCATCAGTATTTCCTCTAGTGATGGCAGTAAATGCCCGACGAGTGCTCACAGAATTACTGTCAGCGGAAAGTGTGTCAGAGAGCAAGAGAGCTGAAATGATTGAAGGGAAGCTGGGGCACCATTTTCAGGTAGATGAAATGAGGCATGTTGCAAGCCCAGCCTGTCCAGCTTTTTACAGGCTGCAGGAGTGCTGAAAGGTACTGCTGTCCCTGCATTGCAAGGCCACCCTGACCAGCTTTCACTGGACATAAAAATAAATTTTGGCTGGCTGAAGCTGCTTTCAGCCAGGATTGGGAGCTGAGCCTGCCCAGTTTATGTCGTGTATGAAGGAGATGAAAAGAGCTCGCACCTGTCTGACAGCACCTAGTTCAGCTGATTTGAGCAGCATTGCTGCACTGTCGGGTGTGAATGCTGAGCACAGAGCTCATACCCCTAAATTCCCATCCTCTTGGCGAGTTCCCTCCCAAGGGCACGATTAGGAAAGGCAGCAGCACCACACACTGCCCAGTGTCTCACAAGTGACAGACTAAGCGTAAACATCTCCATCTTAAAGACCGTGGCCTGAGGCCATCAATCTCAACTAACTTCCAAAAGTATCCAGCAAGTAACCCCTGGTCAAGCATATGCTCCATCCAGGTCCAGAGCTTTGGGAAGACATTCCTTAAGTGTGTCAGTATTCAAGGACACTGGTGAGTCCAAGCTGCTCATAGCCAGCAATCACAAGCTTCTTTACAGAGCAGCCTTTAAACACTTAATCTGAGCTAATTTTCCTCTCCCCAGATTATTCAAACAGGCATTCAAATTGAAATCCAACAGCTCCCATCGAGTGGCAGATTTAGGACCTAAAGCAGCAGCTCCTTCCCTGAAGCCAGATGTGGCCGTTCCATCACTCATTTCCAATCCTGTCATGAAGGTAACACAATCCCCAGTCCCCAGATGTACCAGCTGGCCCCAAACTGCCAACGGAAAAGGCACGAGGGTCCCACTAGCACAGACTGGTACAGCAGCCGAGTGCTTTCACCATTACCAATTTTCAGCTAAACTAGTCAGAAACAACAGGAAGGCAATGTTGAGCCTATTTGTCACTATAGACAGGAATGCTTAGAAATACTGCCTCTCTCTTTAAAATTAATAACAAAAGAAGAGGACACAACTGTTTCCACCTCTGCTGAGAGGGGGATGTCATGCTTCCATGAGCTGGACTCTGGAAAGGGAGTTGAGCCAATCTGAGGCTGGGCAGATGGACGGGACACATGGCTCATTTACCAAAGGCAGGGGCCTAAATCGCTCTCCTCCATCTATATTGTTGCATTTAAAGTTTTGCTCCTCACAGTGCAAAATACGTAACGACCACAGAATGACCGTACTGACTGCCATGTAAAAATAGCTTCTTATTGAGATCGAAGAGGTACAGCTATAACCTTAGGTAGCCTGGTCATGAATTCAAGAACCTCAGCCTGATTTCTTAAATAATTCAAAGCTTCCACAGGCTAAATACTAAGTTTATTGTATTTTTTAGGATTCAACCACACATGTTGTCTCCACCCACTTGATGGTACATACTTTTAAAGCACAGCCATGAGAAATGTACTGCTCTAAAGGCAGTAGCACCTACACCATGAAAGCTCCAGACAAATCTCCCACATGGTGACAGCCTCAAACACATTCGCTCTCCAAGTAGCTGGGGGCGTTTTGAGACTCTGCTTCCAGCCTACACTCTTTATTATCCCCCTCCAAGGAAGGGTTCCCAACACTGCTGCAGAACAGAGGGATGAATGTTCTTCAGCACCGGCAAATCAGCCTGCAAACTTCACTTCAATTGCAGTTTGACACTACTTGCACAAAGCCAACTACACTGTGCCAAAGGAGACGAACGCTCACAAATTCACTCCTGCCAACGCTGCTGTAGGGGTGAGAGTCTCCAGAAAAAAACCCAGCCATATCCTGATCCCTGGTGTTGCATTATAAATTAATTTACGTTTAAACACTATGATACTAGAGGCATTTTTAACCAACTCTGCAGTTGCCCTCAGTGGTAGGCAACAATTTTCAGTTCAGCTGTCATGAAGTCTAGAATGTGTATTCAATAATTAGTCCTTGGGTAGTTTCTTTTGGCTGGGAAACAAATGACAAGAAATATAAATGGCTCAACGACAAGAAATACATCGAAGCCAGCTTTCTCCAGAAACAGCTGCCCACAGCATATTACTTCAACCTAAGAGGAAAGCTCTGAGCAAGATGACTCCTAGCAGGAGTAAAACACCTTTTCTAAATACCTAAATGAACGTGCTAATGACAAGTCCAGGACAGCGCATCTGTGCCACCGCTGTCACCCCAGCTCCTCCTCAAACAGGCTCTTGGAGAGAAGTGCTGGACAATGGAGGGCTACAGCTGTCAGTCTCCTCACCAGTGACGTTCTCCTCCCTTGAGGAGCTGAGCACATCACCGACTCAGGGGTAGCTCATGTGTAAATGGTTTGCTAGAACAAACAACAAGCCACCAAATCTTTCAGTATATCCTTAGGGCTTCCTAGAATAGTTCCAAATATTCTGATATCTGTGTCAGAAGCAAAACATTCATTTATATCCTCGGCAATTGCTGAGAAATAGGAAACACATGCTATCGTAGCAGGCAATTTTAATGTATTCTATGTGACAAAACATTTTCAGTCAGAGAGCTCAAAGGTCATTAATAGATTTTCATATGTTTACAGAGAGCAGCAATTTCAAACTCCATAATTTTAAAACTTCCAGCTGTTATTTCAACATTAGATAATGAACAATGCAAAGGTTACACAATCACTTGAGCTAGTTTATGCAGTAGATCTAGTAACACAAATCATTATTAAATTCTAATTATACATATATTATTTCGCAACTCTTATTAGAGCAGCAGGGCAAATCCTCTTTTATAAAGAGATCCACAGTTTAGAAAAAAAGGCCAAACAAGTTATTCTTTTAATGTTCCAGAGTTGCTCCTCTCTCCCTCCATCACCTTAAGCACTGCTGATGTATGAGTCTCAAACAACACTGCACCTTGTTAACACCTCACCAGTCACCAGCTCCTTTTTTGCTTAAGTCCTTTATAGATCCCTAACACAGACACTGATCAAAGATGATTATTTTAAGCAGTCATCAGAGGGACAAAAAAAGCATTTAGTTGTTACCAAGTGTCCTGCCTAAATATGCTCAATTGTTGTCTTTATACAACTACATACTTTGAAACTGAGAAAACACCCTCCAAAAAGTAGAGATTTCTCCTGAGGGGAGTGCAGTTATCCAACTTAAAGCTTTAGAAGACATCCGGATTCCATACCACATGTTTTTATTTTATTTTAATTTTGGACCAGAAGAAATAATCATCTGATCTGACTCTTTTATCATGCAACAAAATGAGTAAAATTACCCAACTGTGAGGTGGTCTTACAGAATTTTTGGTCATGCACCAGCAAACTATGCTCTTACCACCTAATCAGAAAATTACATATTGGTCTTTTTTTCTCTCTATTCCCAGGCAGTGCAAAGTGTTGCTTGCTCTGGTTTATTCCACCCAAATCCAGCTGTCAGTCACACAGCATGCAACCTCAAAGGGAATTGAAGAATCTCATCCCCAAGATTTAGCTTTGAAGCAGGACAGACCAGCAATGTCCCTTTGTGAGAGTGAGGTCTCCTGCCGTGACAGCAAGGCTACCCTGGCAAAGTGATGTCTCTCTAATCCCCAGTGCATCCTTAGCTGGCCATGAATTTCACACTGGGAAATTCCATGCTTTGACATGAAATAATTCCAGCTGGGATTTTCAAAGGATAAGAGATAGGAGTCCAATCCCATCACATTCCAATAGGAAGCCCTTAAGATTTGGTTTATTTTCCTTTTAAAAAGCAAACCCATATTTCATTCTCATTTCCAGCCCAGTTCCCTCTGGGAGATGAAATTGAAAGCAAAAAACAGAGGGCAAGTGCAGGGTTAATGGGAAGAGAGACTTCTGAGAGACTGACGAACGACACCACCAGTTCCTGGGTACATCAGTTTGCAACGTCCAATACAAGAAGGAACAGATAAATCAGCAGAGTCATTACTGTTCCTGAGAGAAAAGAGGCTCTGTACTTCGCCTGTTTAGTCTCACTTGCCACAAAGGAAGAAGTAACCAAGCAAACACCCACCAGGACAGCAGAAAACTAAAGCTCAAGAGCGAACAAACACAGCAAACTGTAGCAGGGAGAACATGTGCAGAATCGGAATGATGTGATCCACTCAGTCAAGCATGTCAAATAAGGCCTGGGGCAGGCAGAGCTGCCAGGACAATGACCCACTGCAGAGAGAGAGCTCAGCAGAGCAGGTGCCATCACTCACTCTGCATTGCCTCACCAAATCCAGAGTGACTGCTGCAAGGTTTCATTGGCTTTGCCCCTCTCTTTCTGCTGCTCAGAGGATCTGGGTCTTCCCTCATCCAAGTGGTGCCAAACTGGGCCTCTTTGCAACCACTTGCTCCACCCATGCTAAATTTCGAGTTTCTCTTAATGATTAGCTTCATATACAGACACCTCTATCTGCACTTTCCAGACCAGAGGCTGAAGACTGGCTGGCTTATAAGACACTTTTCTTCCAGTCTGGAGCAAGACTTTACCAGTGAGAGACTAGAGAAAGAGGCATTCATGCAAAGTTTTTCATGTGCTGCTAGCTCTCAACTTCGAAACAGGGAATTAAAACGTGATAATAAGTAATAACTTGCATCAGTGCTGACCCACTGAAATTAGTTAAGAGCCCTTGTACATCCCCCGATTCACATTTCTGAGTGTTTAACTTTGCCTCTTGTTTACTGTTCACAGCACCACAGAGCAAGAAATACAGATGCAGCACACAGTATTTCTTGATCCAAACTGGCAAAGCCCTTCGGCAAGAACCAAAAAATCCAGTGAATATGAGAAGTGTTAAGACACAACAGATGTGACCCAAGACACTGGGGAAGAGCCTGAATGGAAGCAGGGCAACATTTTCACCAGCTACCTGCTTCCTCATGTAGATAACCAGAAACAGAAAAGTTGACATGGCAATTATATTGTACACAAACACACTACCTAACAACTCTCACTTGCTGTGCAACAATTGAATAGCTTCCAAGATGAGAAAGATCTATAAAATTATTCTGCAACTAATGTTCACTAAAAGCTCTAACCTCCATCCCAGTTGTAACCCAGGGTAACCCACAGCACATGGCATCTGAGTGGCAGGACACCAGGCATGAGTGAGGAGACCCTGGGCAGCAGAGCAAGGGGATGCCAGGGGAATGCTGAGGTGCAGCAGGCCCAGCAAAGGCCAAAGGCAAAGGGAATCAGCATCGTCTCTGCCACCTCCGCCTCGGGAGGCTGTTGCTAAGAGACGAAGGATGTTCTGTAAAATCCTCCAGCTCTGGCCCCCAGAGCCTCAGCCCCGTTCCCAAACACGGCACCCAACGGGTCACAGCGTCTCTCCCGCAGCCTTTGATAATCTTGCTTTTGTGTGTAAAGCAGATCTTGTCGAGGAATTCAGGGAGCCCTATGATTGTAAAAATTGCTGATAAAAAGATAACATCAAGAATACCCCATTTCAAAAAACTGATAAAAGGGCAGAAGGCAAAGTTTTACATATCAGACCAGAAGTGCTCACTAAAGTAGAAACAGGTTTAAAAACACGGGGGGAGGGCGAACGTTGAGGTATTTGTTTCCAGTGAAGGATCTAGATTTCCCAAGTTCTCCACTGTGATCAAGCTAAATTGTAAGCACTAGTTCTCAGACTTCAGCAGAATTTGTAAAAGCAGGTGACCAAGAGACCAGCACCCTTTTTGCAATTATACCAAACCTTATGGATACATACTGACAACATAAAGGCTCTTAAAAAACCAGCTTGAACATGCACCTAATCCCACAAAAGGCAGCAACCTGGGGAATGCAGCAACCCAGGAGTGAAGGGCCATGTTAATTAACGTGTGCTTAACAGTACTTAATTCCCCATCTCTATCCACACATGACTCTCTTATTGAGAGAGATGAGGTTTGTGGCTTTTGCATCCCATTAGTGAAAGTCTTCCTCTAGGAAAAAAAAAGCCATAAAGCATGCTGAGGTGGTGAGGGAATGTTCTTTCATAATTTATAAATATCATCATCATTTGACTTTTATCAAGCTTTTCTCATTAGCAATTCTTAAAGCATAATAAAAAGGGGATCAGAATTTTGACCTCTATTTTACAGAATGAGAAATGAGCAAATACAAAGCAACTTGCCCCAAATCAAACATCAGTCCTCCAGCAAATCTAGGAGGACTGTCTCTCAGCTCCTAGACATACTGTGCTGCAGGAGAATGGACAATCAGACATCATCGAAATCTCTTGCTGGCACTGGAAAGGGTTTCATGATGGTGAGAGAGAGCAGTTTTTTCTAGGACACACAGTATATGCAAATGCAAGTATTAGCTACAGAGTGGGCAACAGGTGGTATCAGCACAGCTTCAACCTTTGAGTGTCTCAGATGAAATCAGCTTGAGAATAGCAAGGACAACACGATCAATATATTAAGTCAAGCTGTTTGTTACCACAAGAGCAGAACTGGCAGCACTCCTTGGCTTTTGAAATATGACACATAACCTGGCCTTTCTAATGCGCTACTTTGGATGGCACCCAAATCCAGCACCATCTGGCCAGCATGGGCATGTGTATACAAAGAGGACAGAAGAGACTCCTGGCTGACAGATAAAGTGACATATCAGTGCAGCAACACGGACTCCAAATCTCTTCAGCATTTGCAAGGCCAGCTCAGCACACTGGGAACACAGGGCCAGTTATGTGACTTCAGGGCAATGCCAGGCTTGTGAATTTCTCATACACGTAAGAACCAGGTAAACATTTGGGGGTTTTGTAGAAATAAGTGTCAATAGTAAAAAAAACCCAAACCCACAAAATGCTTTTCCTGGGGTAGATTCAAAGCAGAAGGTACCACATTTTTTCCCCTGGCCCCAAGCTAATCCTTCAATTCAAATGCCTGATTTTTCCACCCCTGTTTTTACATTCACTCTTGCATGACGCTCTCCTGGCATCACACAGCAGACAAAACCAACATGTTATTCCATGGCTTAGAACTTCTTAAAGGTTAACTTGCTAGCTATGGCACAGGCCACTCCTTCCCTCTCTCCTGGTATCAGGACACAAAGGACTAGATTCCTCCAGTTTCAGTTTCTAGCACTTTCAGGGATGATTTGGCAGTAAGGAAGTGAGACTACTTAGGTAACAGCATGAACTGCAATCTGTCCCAGGGAACAACTGGGATGTCTCACAGCACATCTACCGTGCAATTCTGCATTCACCTACATGATTTTATGCAGCTGAGAACTCCACTGAGACAAGGAAAGTCACAGTGGTCGTGAAGAGAGAACAATCATGAACTCAGCTTATGCCAACTTAAAAAACAAAACAGGCATCACTCCGGAATTGGACAAAATGGCTATTACAGTTTAAGAAAACATAGACAACCCACCCACCTTCCAAAACCCCAGTATTTTACACAGAGTAGTCAGACCTTGTTCTGCGCCTGACCTGTTTCTCACTCCCAGAGACAAGCCGACTTTACAGAAAAAGTCAATTAGCCCTTCCTCAATTTTGCAGTGATAAACCTCCCGGAGTAGTGCCTCTCCCAGCTCCAGCCCCTAAAGCCTCATCTCCGGATTCAGAATGCACCACTTGCCTCAAGCTTGAACCATGACACTTCAAACTTCCCGAGCCAAGAAACACAGGGACCAAGGCCTGGAGAAACAGTCTCCTGCTCCCACATAGTGCACTGCCCCAACCCACTGCTGTTCCCAGGCAAAGGTTTCGTTCAGGCAATTTCCACTGGCTCTCAGCAAACACTTGCTACTTCCCCTTATCTAATCTTACTTTCTGGTACTTCACAGCATTGCAGGCCTGGCATTTAAAGCATTTGGAAGAAAAAGAGCCTGCAGAAGCACACAGGGAGATTAGAATTAAGGCATTAATTGTCTCTGCTGGCCAGTGAGGAGCTGCTGGTGCAAGGGTCAGCTCCGCAGCAGCATTCCCGGTCCCCATCACTGCTACCCAGCCCAGCTGTGCCTGGACCTGCTGTGAATGTCCTTGAGAAAGCCCTTTTCCTTAGTTCTTGGATGAAGGAGTGATGGGGAGTCACACGTGGCACAAATCAAAATTACTTCAGCAGGCTCTGCCACTGCACCAGCACAAACATCTGGGCAGCAGCTTGGTGAACTGGACCAGTTTGCTGACCCACTTCACCAGGCAGACCCAGAGACAGCAGCACTGACAGCGCACAGGAGAACTTGAGAAGTGGAGGACAAGGTGTCCCTGACTGCCCCAGTCAGCAAAGCCACTGACAAGTTTTTAAACAAATGATACCCCAAGCTTGAGTTGAAACAAAGTACAATGAAGGAATGGAGAGACAGAAAACAAAGAGAAAACAGAAAGAGAAAAGCCCCTCCTCCCCTTAGCACGACAAAGTAAAAATCGTAAGGAAAAAGAATAGCATTTTAAGAGGATGCAGGGGATCCACAAGGAAAAAAATCCAAACAAAACAAAACCCCACAAAACAAAATGAAGTTCTATTCAGGTCTTGCACTTCCAAAACTCAGCAGGTCAGGCTACTGCTACAAAATGCAGGTAGAAACTCACAATACATTAAACTCAAGTAAGTTGTCACAAAGACCCTTACTTGCATGAAACCAACTCCCGTATTACCTTCTGCACTTTTACACATCTAAAATAATGCACTTCAGTAATAAAGGATTTTAAACCCCAGTGTCATCAATTAAAAACTCATCCCTAGGACCCACTTTCACTTTTTGTTTCTGAAGAACTGCTAATTCTTAAGGGGTCTCCCATTCTTTGACACACCTTTCTCAGCTGGTTTCCCTGCCCTTTTCTATTTACTGCATTACAAACAGTTCGGAGGATTGGAAAGCACAGTATTTAACATTTTATAGAAACATCTGCCAACAGAGCTGCTAAACACTCCTGTAAGAGACACAGAGATGTTTATTTAGACATGCTGCTGACGTTTCCTGTTGCATTTTGATCCTGAGGCATATGTAGTCCTTCCAAACAATTTAGCATGTACTGTGGAAGCACAGTTCTCAGAGAAGTGCAGCTGAAAGTAATTGAGATTGAAATTCCGGGACCCATCGCAGGAAAACCATTACCAAAGCTCCTCCCAAGGCTCCAGGCAGAACAAGCACCTGGCACAAGGCTTCTGGAGGACAAGTACACTTTGGGGCTTGGTCAGCACTGGCTTAAGCGATGCTGGTAACACTGGCTGGTACCACAGGACTGCGAAGTGCAGTGACCTCCTTTCAAGCCAGGCATCCCCTCCACAGCCACAGGACACCACCATAGCAGCCTGTGTGACAGAAGCTACAAAATTCACCCAGAAAACTGACCTGTGTGGTAACGCAGGTGCCCTGAAACCGGGTTCTACTGCCACAAGTAAGCCACTGGTCACCACACCGAGCCAGCTGGGTGATCCATTCAGCCATGTGAACCTTGGCACTGGGGGATGCACAGGTGTGCTCTTAATGCTCTGGCTCTGTGACCTCCCTTATATTTAATTACAGTGGCTGGAAGAGCTCTCATCTGACTCCTCCCTGCCCTTCTGCTGGAATTTAGCACTCCACAAGTACAGCTCATCCAGCCCACAGCCCCTGTGGTTCATAACCTAATGGATTACTGTAAACTGTAAATTGATCATGGTTAAATCACCTTCAGCTGCTGCAGCAGAATCCCACAGGGACAATGAATCTGCATCCCTCCTCTCTCTGCCTTTACTTCTCGTGTGTTAAAAGCAGAGTAACTCTTCATTACGAAGTTAAAACCATTATGTCGGGCTACAGAGATTTCAAACTGGCTGTGTAAGTACTTAAGCAAGAGAGTGATTTATCCTACACCTAATGAAGAAAAAAGCCCACAGTTACAGCAATCTGAAGAAAAAAAGAGGGAATTCTAAACTCTCTGCTTTAGACATCTGATCCCTAGAAGCAAAGGATTATACTTTCAACAACAGATTATGTATCTATGTATACAGAAAGGATTAATGCAGCTTGTTGGTTACAGAGATGAAGAAAACAAAAAAAATAGAAAAAAACTGTGAATTCAAGCTAGCCACACAAAAATTAAGGGTTTATTATGGGTTACAGACTTTAGCAAGCAAAGTACTGGTGTACAGCAAATGAAGAGAAAATAATCTACTCCAGATGAATTTACTTACAGAATCACAGAATCAGTAAGGTTGGAAAAGACCATAGAGGTCATCAAGTCCAACCTATTATGTAACTTAGCCAAACGTGTTACCTAACCTGCTGCCATCCTGCTACCAACACTCATTTGTGTGGTTTTTATTTCCCACCCCCCCAAAGAACACTTCTGCAGAAGTAGCTGATTTACCTTGAGTTTGGACCCAGAAAACAGCATTTCACTGCTTTAAGACCCGTATAACCTCTTCATGGGGGAAAATGGATCTTGCCCTGCCAAGATTAATCCTGCACCCTAACATATATCCCACACATTCTTTTTTTTTTTTATGATGTAAGTTATTTGATTAAACAACCATGCTGGTTACCCCCACCTGGCTTCCATAGGGAAGCACTTTAACTGTGAAGAGAATGAAAAAAAACCTGGTATATTGTGAAAACTCCATTTTCTGCAACTACTTTCAACAAGAGCTCCCGCAGGAATTTTCTTTCACTTGAGCTTCCTTTACGAGTGCTCAGATTGTGCACATATTTGTGCAGAGCACATTAGTCCAATTAAAAAAGAAATGGTATTGCTAGATCTATCTATATATTTATAATTACTCTGAAAGAACCAGATTTTTTTTAACTCTTGTTTTGGGTCCAGAGGTTTTAAATTCTTGCAAAAGGTCAAATCATCTCACTTAGAAGTGATGATGAAGTTCTATCAGAGTTTGACTGAAAAAAGGTCACTAAATCCAAATGCTCTCATATTCTTTAAATAAACTCAGCCCTCTGCTCAAGTGTTAAGGATATTTAGGGACACCGCAGTAAAATGTATATACTTTACTTCCAGTCACTCTTATCAATCAGAGGTTCCATTAAATGGCTAGAAATCCAAATAAGAAACTCCTACCTCTGCACCTTTTTAAAAGTTTCTTCTATCAAAAGGAACCAAAATATCCTGATGCTCCGAATAGGCTATGGTGATTTACTATTTCAGTGAATGGAAAGATGTTAATTTTAAGGGAGGATAAAAGAACAAACAAAACTCCATGTCTGAATCTCTTTACAACAGATTATAAGGCTTAACTATTAGCACAAACTCAGAGGTTCATAGCAGTAAATAAATAGCAAACACTCTTTTAGAAGCAGCAGATGCACTCACTTTAAAACACCCTGCCTTTACATTCATCAGTTCAGATATAATATTATGTGTTCTCCTTTTTTGATCAGAGTCACCATTCCAAATAGACAAACCCACAGAGCAGCAAGGGTAGTCATACATATCACTGAATTTTTAACAATTTGCTTAGTCAGTGTAACAACTTCCCCTCCTGCTTTCCTTTCTCTTGCTGCTTGATCTGCAGAGTATTTAATTCAGGACTTTTCCGTAATACTAAAGAACATAATTTGAGGCTGTCTGTACAGCCAAGGTAAAAACAGGTAAATCACTAAAGGGAAGTGCTGAAAAGAATCACATACAATCACTAAATTAACTAGGTTGGGAAAGACCTCTGAGACCATCAGGTCCAACCTATTATCTAACACCATCTCATCAACTAAACCATGGCACTAAGTGCCACATCCAGTCTTGAAAGAAAAGAAGAAGAGAATATAAATATTGGAAAGGGAAGGGAGGGAAAGGAAATAAAGTTCATTTTTCAAATAGCTGGGGAAGAATGTCATTCTTTTGAAAGTACTGCAGGAACTTGATACACATACTCCCCCTACATCATCTTCATGCACACCAAGGAAAACAGATCTGGTCTCTCTAGCAAGTCTGCCCACACAGAAATGCAGCTGCTGAGCAGCCAGAAACACAGACCCTGTGCAGGTGCCCACTGCCCCTGTGCAGGGACAAGGGCTGAGCACTCTTCACATCACCTCTGCAACGGGGGGCAACAGCACCTCCACAGCGTAAGATCTCAAACACTTATGGACCCAAAAGCTCTTTCTGGCATGAATGATTTTAGGCACAATCCAAATACCTTCCTCTCAAATCACTTACAAGAAATCAGAGAGAAAAAGCCCCAAGCAGGCTTTCAGGAACTCACCTGTTTCAAAGAGTGAGTGGAAGCACAAGGTACCTGCCAGGTGAATTATTCAGGAGCCACCTGCACAGGGCTTTCTAGCATTAGTTATTGCTGCTGGGGCAACCCCTTCACCTTTAGGACAGACAACTCAGCGTCTGGCTCAGAGTGACATTGAGAGAAAAAAGATGCCTTTGCGCTAGAACAGTCTATTACGTGCAAAATTCAGGAGCTGAAGAACAAATACAATACTATAGATAACAAAACAAGATGACACAAACACCATTACAGGCTCTTCTACAGCAAATTATAAATATACCACCACTAACAGCTTGTGTTCTCCCCCCATTTTTTGCAATTTCTGCCAAACTTAGTGTTTATAAAAACAAGTGATACAAAATTGTTCAGACCTTCTTCCGAACACATTTCCCTATTAAGTCTTATTAAAGCACATTCTCTAATTGAGCTTTTACTCAAGGAAGGTTTCTGAGTGCCAGATGAGACACACATCATCTGTAATGTGCGCAAAAATCCACTAAGAATTAGTCTAAAGCCAAACTCATTTCCTCTTCAGGCTTGGGCCAAGATTTGCATCAAGGTCCCTGGAGGCAAAAAGCCCACAGCATTATAAAGCATTGTTAGTGGTCTGTTTGCCTTTCTTGCGTGGTTTTAGTTACTTGCAATCCACATCTGCGTAACATTAAAAACTTATTGGGATATTTCAGATTACAATTCAGGAGACAAACAAATGGTAGCTTTCAATGTCTGCGAATTGAGGGTTTTGTACTGTTTGCATTCATCAGTGGATTTATTACAAAACAAACAAATAAAAAAAATCCTGAAATTAATTCATAGTTCTTTAGTCACAGAGGCTTTGATTTACCTCTCAGTTACAAAACAAAGGCATGCCACAATTCTGTATTTCCAGGACTTATAAAACATTGAAATCCCTGGATAACAGTTAACACCCTTTTATTTCACTAACTGAGCTAGTAACTTCATTGCGAAAATAGTCACAAGTTTCACATCCCTATGTATTGTGTGGGTGGGAGCAAGGGCACCTACCAGTATTAGCAGAATAAATTTGTTGAGGGGGGGAGGGAGGGGTTAAAACTACCCAGTAGCTAATATACCAGCATAAAATACCAGTAGATAATAAATTTTAAGACATGAAGTGATGAAATTCTGAATCTCATACCTTTCCTTTATCCTGCGGCTTCTGATGGGAAAACTGAATCATACACTCACTTCAAGTGAGTAGACAAGTTAAATCCCATCTTCAAAAGCTTTGCTCCTAGGGGCATTCTCTCTGAAAATTTGGCTTACATTTTATCTATCCCACTACTTGAGGACAGAGGGCCACCATCAGCAACAAAATAAAGCTCAGCAATTGTTCTGTGTGAAGGAAGGCACTTAAGTCAGGAAGATGTTTAAAATACCGCCGAGAAGATCCAAGAAAAGACCTCAGCTGTGGAGGAGAGCACCCAGGGAAGATGGCAGCAACGAGGTGGGCTTCATGAGACGGGATGGTAAACGAAAAATCAAATATCAGCCAAGGCCAAAGTCCTCCCTGTGATCTCAGCCTTTCCCAAGCTGTCAGTAATGAGGCTGTGCTGTCACTTGCCCCCTCCCTCACTCTCTCCCATCAGACACTGATAACACGCCTGTCACAGCCATCGCAGAGCGGGAGCCAGAGATGACAAATCACAGGGAATACGTGTCAACACAATCAACTGGCCTGAAGACAGACAGCTGGTGCGCAAATTCCACCACAGACAGTATCGGTGGTGAAATCATTCCAAGGCATTTTTAGCAATCGCAAGCTCTCAACAACAGCCTCGATTGCTAAAAATAACTCGCTGAAGACTTGCTTCGGCATTAATAACAGCACTGGCTAAATTTGAGTCATGACCCATTTGGTGACATATAAGCAAAACAAGCACAAACCTCATAAAGAAGAGATTAGAGTGCTTAAAGCCCCAGAAATTTTAATGCATCTGTATTTCAGTGTCTTCTTGACATCATCCATGTCAGTTGCTCGTATATCGTATATTCCCCCAAAACGCTGGACAGGGAGGGAGGTAGGCAAGATCTACAGCTGGGTAAAAAGCAAAGGCTCAGGATACACAATCATCAGTGTATCCCCACTGCTAACAAAAGGGACCCATTCATCAAAGGTGCCAGGTGTCTCCACCTCTCCCATTTCAAAAGTTCCTACTGAGTATCCATCAGCTTACAAAATATAACTGCAATATCCTGGAAAAACCAGCAAACACTGCTTTCCCAATGATTTTGAATCTTGAGAAGTAGCAGCACGACAGGGAAAGAAATCCCTTTGGCGTGCAACTAACTTCAAAAATGCACTTTTCCTAGCAAGAGCTGTACCAGCAGCAGCAATTCAGAACCATTCCAGATCTTTGAGAAAAACACATTGAAACAGAAAGGGCACAGAGAACTCTTAAAACTCCCACACCCAGGCAACAGCTTTGTCTTTTGGGGTGTTAGTAAGGACAGAATTAATTCCCAGACTGTTTTACAGAAAAATCTACTGCCTCACAACTCCTCATTTCAGGTACACTGCCACAACACAAGCCACCACACTTGCATGAATTAATCCCAGACCGAAACACAGCCTCTTGTTTAGAAAGGCTGAGTTCAGAGATAAGCAGAGATGGAATCATCACAACCCTTGCTAAACTGCTACAGCCATTAATTATTCACCCCAGTAAAATTTTGCAGCTTATCTCTCATCTAAAAGCACCAGTGTTAGAGCCCTCCAGCCACTGGATCTCCTTCCAGTTTTGACTGCCAGACAGAAGAGCTCTCTATTATCAAATTTCTCTTCCCTACACAGGCTGTTATAAATTGTAGCCATGTCACCCTTTGCCCTCCTGCAATAAAACAGACAGAGCTCCTGGAGCCCTTCCCTGCAGACAGATTTTTCTGATTCTTTAACAGTTCTCATGACACTTCTCTTGAAGTCTCTCCAATTTTTAACCAATGTTCTTGAACTGCAAGCGCCAGGATAGCGTAGAGAATTCAGGTTACATTTGTGTCAATGCCAAGCATAGGTCTATAACCACCCGGGACTTACACTCAGCTCAATACTTCCCTGTCTACACATTCAAGGATTTCAATCTTGGGGACAGCCAGACTGTGTGTGAGAAGTCCAGTTCAGATGGTTATCTACTTTGACCCCAAAACCTGTCTCCCAAGATAGTAATTTCCTAGGAGACACTTATCTCTCCATCTCCTCATTATACCAGAAGGGCCCTCATTTTGCCTCCAAAGTATTGCATTTTATTGCTCCAGAACACACTGTTCACAGAGCAGTCCCAGTCTGAGGTTCTGCCTTATCTTGCACTCCACCTAATCTGCGTGTTATCTGAGGGTTTATGAGTAATGGTTTTATTTTTTCTCCTCCAGGTCACTGATTAAAAGAACTTAAATAGTGCTATGCTAAGGACCTGGTACAAACATCCTCTGGAAGCTGCTTTTTCTTTTTGCCTGCGTAACTTCGAAACCGTCTAGTTAAACTGTTTGGAATCCAGCTTTCATGCTGCCTCTGTTCAATATCTGCACCAACAACAATAAAGCTGGGACAAACCCCCTCAACTTCAAACTATATTGAATTAAATTTCTAGGGCTTTCACAGCTGATTACTGATCTCAGAGAAAAAGAGCTGCCAACCACCACGATAGCTTAGAGCTGCCACTGTCCCTCTCGAGAGCACAGCTGCACATTCGAGGGTGTCACAAACCTGCCGTATTCGTGGGCCTGGGAGGAGCACTGGCAGCACACCCAGCAGAGGAAGGGAAAGCTCCCAGAAGAAATTCCTCAGGGTTATGTAGGGTGACCTTCTCCAGATTAGAGAAATCAGGGTTGTGCCTTTGAAGCAGAACAGCTGGTCCTCCTAACTCCCCTCAGTGGGGTCCCCTAATCCCAACATGACAGAATTAGATTATCTGCAATAAAAGGAGAACCGCAATGCTCTCCAAATGAGTACAAGAGTGGAGCTACAAGACTGTGCAAGGCATGTCCATGGCTTGCACAGAGTAAGTGGCCCCAGGGAGAGCAGAGCCAGCTCTACCAAGCAGCTCTCAGCCTCACCCACCCACAGCAGCTACACAGGACAACCACGCTCTGCAGCCCTGCTTGAAGAAAATAAGGTATTTTGAGAGTATTCTTGCTGATCTGTAATATTACAAGCTATTTTATGGGCTTATTCCATAGTTTCTTCTAAATCCTAGAAAACTGGAGCAGGTGGTCATTCAGACTAGATGGGGAGATCCAGTGATGAAATGCACTCCTCCGTCATCTCCACAAAATGATGTATTAGGAAACAAGTCAGTACCTCCACTAGCCACTGACTAGACCTCATAGTCTAAGTACATTTCTCTACATCAAAATACTCTAACTGCAAACTCTTTCTGCTACTTTACAGTCTCTTAGAAAAGCCACAACCACAGCCAACATCTTGTTCCTACAAGCCCTGTTAGAGATAAGCCCCTGTCAGACAAGCAAACATGAGAAAAGGGATGCAAGGAATGCTCTGAAGAAACAGGACAACATCTAAACACACTCAGCTGAATCCTCTGGCTCTAAAACTCAGAATTCATTCTGCCCCTGCTCTCCTCCCAGCAGCACCACCACCATACTTACACTGCACAGAAGTCAATGCAAATTTCTACTGTGTATCTCCTACATTGCTGCTGGTTTCCAATCAAAGCCAATTTTACTCTTAAAGAAGTTCTGATGGCATAAAATCACACGCAGCTTAACCTATCAAGTAACTCTGATCTTGAGCCACTCCAAACCCAAGCTCTGGAAACCATACACTTTAAATGCTGCCAGAAGTCAGTGCAAAGAAAACAGTGAAACATTTTTGCTGCTTCTAAAAGAAAGATACCTACTTTCCACACTAGTGAGATATATTTAAAAGGATTTCTGGTCCGCAGTGAAGTCTCACCTGCAAACAGACAGGAATGACTTAGGAAAGAAGGCACATCCTTTGTTTTAATAGGGTTTGTCCTTCATTGTGATGACTGATGATCAACTGGGTCCCTGGATGCTTAGAGTTAACAATCCAATTCTTCAAGAGGTTTACACCACAAGACAAAACCCCATCTGACACATAATCCAGCTGCAGAAATGTTGTGCCTTTAAAGTATTACAGCATCAATGACATCAATGAGAACAACAAAAATTCACCTACAAAACAGTGAGGTTGTGACTGACTTGTCCTTGTCAGTGCTGAGACTCTGTACTGAGGATGAAAATAAAACGCAGTGAAGTACATTTAAGCAGAAAGAAAACCAGATATTAGCTGTAGAACAGGTGTTTCTAATTCCCCCACATCTAAAGAAATTAAATCCCTGCTTGGATTCGTCTTCCCACTTCCCAAAATGTTATAAAGATAGCCCTGGTTAAAGTTCCCAGGGGTGACAATCTGGAATTTCTCACAAGAACAGCATGACAAAGCTGTTAATGATAAATTCATGCAGAGGTGTAGGAAATCAATATAAAATGGCACTTTCATGGGCGACACTGCATATTACGCAGCAGCAAGAGCCTGAATAGCACCTTATCCCACCACTGAGCACACCCTGGAGGAGGGTGTTGCTTTTCTTTGTACTTGGCAGGAATAGCCCGGAGAAAAGCAGCGAGCCTGGGCGAGCAGGAACTGGGAGCTTTACCACAACACCCAGCCTGGGAGAAGCTGACAGCTCTCTCCTGTCAGTCCCACACAGCTTTGCAAGGAGCTCGTGTGCTCACCGGGGATTTCTCTTCCTTGCATTTTCACTACCGCTACTGTCAAGACACCAAGGAAAGCACTTCGCAAATTTGGTTGTGTCATTTTTCAGTGGGTTTTGTGTCACTAGAACTGACAAGCCCCTTATCCTGCCTGGCAGGAACAACCATGAGGACTTCTTGAAGTGAGTCAGTGATATAGACCAGGCAAAGTTCCTCGTTTTCCTTTTAGCTTCAGTAATATCTCTCGAAGTGCCAAAATTGCACGTCTGCCTTTATGCTAAGTTTTTGTTTAAACACTCCTGCAATTATGATTTGAGTCATCACTGCAAAACGAGGTTCTTCACATGTTCAAAAGAAGAGTTATCACAAAAATTATATAAACGAGCTTTCTCGATGCTTGCCAACGTTTTTAGCCATGGCAGTGTGAAGCCTGTGTATCTTGTCTAGCAAAAGCTGGCAGGTTAAACCCAAACTAGAAACTTGAAGCTGTGCAAATGACTGCTGCCAGTCACGAAGCCAAAGCATCAAATCACTAAGGGCAAGCATTCTCTCTTGATACTCTCATTTAATACTTCAAGGCAAACAATCAACGTGCCTCATTTCCCTGTGAGTGTCTCACTGAAACTTCACTGGAATTTGGACCATCATCAAACAGCCACAACTTCATTTTCAAAGAATTTTCCTTTAACCTCTTTTGCCAACAGATTTCCTGCTTCCCTCAATGCCTTCTTATAATTTTTTTCAAAACAAGAAAAAAAACAACAGGTGGAAAAGTGATCTCATCTCATACTACTGTATTGTGTAGATCCACAATAAATTGAAAATATACTGAGTGCTGAGTGTATTATCTACATAGCACAGGGAAAACACATGAATACAAAACTTAATCTGAAGAGAAGCAAGGGAAAAAGAATATCAAAAGCAGATAAAGTATACCTCAAACAAGAAATACAATATTTTCAAACTTTACAAGAGAGTTGGAGTGGCCATAAATATCCAGCTAATGAGAGCTTTAATGGGATCTGGTCTCCCAATTCTCGCCCAAACTGCTACAAAAAATAATCTGTGAATATCAATAGCGCCAAAATCTACAAGAATTTTGTATTTTCCCTGCTTATACGAATCCCAGAAATTCTTACAACGATCCATTCCCTTTGCTAATAAATATTTATCTAGTTGGAGCCAAGTGCATAAATGAACCTTCCATCCAGCTTATAGCTGTTCTCCTTTTAATCCTTAATCCCTTTGCACTATTTTTCTTGTCTCTAACCTGCAGAAGACTCTGACTGTTCGCATTTAATTCTTCTTACACATGCCCTGGAGCACAAATGGCTTGTCAGGTTAAAGATAAAGCAAATATGTACTGCCACCAGTAGAGTAACCAGCCTTTTTGATACCAGAACACCTGCAGCCAAAGCAGACCAGGGAACAGAAGAATGAATAAGTGATTTGGCTGAGAACTTCCCACTCAGCAAATACAGACTTCTCTAGGACAAACCTCTTGCCCACTACTCACACTAATTCTGAAGGTAGTCCCTGTCCTCTTTTTAATCAAATGCAGCAACACCAGGGGCAGCACAGCCAGAGGTGAGTCAGGGAGATTACATCTAATTCCGTCCTGCACACAGGGCATAGAAATAAAGGTACATATAACATCGATGCCGACGAGGTGAGCGATGAGAGGCTTGAAGCCCTCAAGAGATGAGAACAACCTGGATAGCATTTCATCAATACAGGCAGAGAGGTCAAGTCCGTAGGAGCACTTGGAAGAAACATTAGTATTCAGGCTTAGACAGGGTCAGTGGAACAAAAAGACAAGAGTTTGTCAGAGTCAAGAGCTTTGGCTCCCGCACAAGTCCTTCCCATTTTCCTACTTATCCATATTTGCAAACACAAAGCCTTCCACTTTTTTGGAGCTACACTTAAATTAGCCCTCAATTTTAAACCAAAGGCACAAATAAAACCTCAACAGCTCTGTTCAGTAACAATCATCTCTCATTAGCTCTGAGGCCTTCAAGGCTACTCACCTTGTTCCCTCGCTGCAAAGCTTTCCCTGCACTGTGAGCAATGACTGTGCATTCTGCCAGCCAGAGCTGCTGCTGCCTCTGGAACCCTGACAGATCACTGCCCCGGGCAGCTGGGGGGGATGATGCTGCCAAAGCAAAAGTTGCCAAGGCCCTGCCCACACTCACTCCTGGAACTAAGAGTGCATGGAATTTTTTAATGGGCGTCTCTCTCTGTTGTTCTTTCCAATCAACTTGTTATTACTGTTCCTTCAGAACAGGAAAATTTAAGGTTTTGGAAAATGTATCTAAGCATGCAAGTGCTTCATCTGGCAGATCAGGCATTTCAGGGCAAGGATAACATTATACAGATCACTGCGATGAGCCTGTTGAAGCACAATGTTTCCATCCTGCTTCTATCCTGAAATGTCAGATTGACAAAAAATGTATCACATTTTGACAGAACTGGGAAAATATTTATCATTATTTCTTTCCAAAGTCCTCTTTTAAATCAACACACACACACGGCCACAGAGAACACCAACCAAAACAAGAAAAAAAGGGGGAAAAGTGATGATCAAAAAAGGGTAAGTGAAAGCCCTTAAACTTCAGGAGCTCCTGGACAACAGTTCTGTATTTGCAAACAACACCCCCAAGTCATTCTGAGAGCTCTCAAAGGGAGATTTGGAGCAAACGCTGTTGATTCTTTGATATAATTAACATTGTTTGTCTCAGCATCAGTAAAAACAGGCTTTTGCCTGCTAGCAAGATTTTTGGCTATGCCCACTATTGTTTACTTGAATGGAAGGCTAAAGGGCCAACTGAAGCTTTTTTCCTCTCTGTTGTGAGAATTTCAAATGCTGTGGAAAAAGTATCACTTCAGGAACAAACCTTGCAAATGGACAAATAGAAACCATATCCCTTACAAAAACAAAAACAACACCCAGAAAACCAAACCTGATCCAAATATTTTCTTCCAACATTTCTCAAAAACTTCCAAGCAAAGCACACAACTGTCACTCAACACTTAGGTACAGAAGTCTTTATGAAAATGTGTCCATGTGCCTACATCCACTATTGTATATTTACATGTCTTCTTGGAAACCTTACCCTTGAATAAATAACCAAAAATGCCCCATTTCGGCAGAAATGTTTCCCACTGTTTGAGCCATAACAGGAAGGTTAAGCTGTGATTCACCTGCTGGCAGGTAGGAAGAGAGAGGAGATGCCCAGAACAGGTAAGGCAAAGGCTCCAGGGATCTCTGCAGACTGGCAAATGTGTGCTACAGCACGAGGGTGTATTTTCTTCTGACTACTGCAACAAATCCACTAAAAACTGCTAGGGGTGACCCAAGACCTCTCTTTACTCCCAAAACCTAGGAGACCTAGATTTAAAAATGCTAAGTTTTAACTTACTCTTTCTGCTTCTTTTGGTTTGATAGCTGTTTCCTGTTTAAAGGTGCAGATTCAGAATTAGAGAAATTAGGATGAGAAATGACATAGTAAAGTCACTGTGAGAGCAGCCAGTGGATCAAGTCCTCTGCAATTACCATAATGCAGCGTCCACAATGGAGTTTATCACCACTGAGGAACGGGAGCATAAAACCCTCCCTTGCAGTGGCCCTGAGGACCAGGTTTGCAGGGCTGGCAGTGAAGTGCCTGGGCTAAGCCCTGTCTTCTATCTGAGACTGATGGGCAGCATTAGAACCCCAGTGGTACCCACTGCAATAATTGATTGGTAGGCAGAAGCAGCTGGTTTATTTATAGAGGCAGGACCTGCAAGGAGAGAAATTCTAAAAGTTAGCAATTTGGGAAAGAAAAATACCCACAGAGCATTGGGATTTTGCAGAGGCCTTTTTTCTTCTTTAATGCAGTATTTGAAGTTACCGGTAACAAAATCAAAACAAAGGAGAACTGCCCAAACCTTATAACAAACCCTGACTTCACACAACTAAGCAGCTGCTCCTCTAACATCTCCTAACGGGGTACAGACAAAGCACCAATTACTTACTCCCTTTTCCCTCATGCCTCAGACAGCTAGCACTGGGAGTTTGCAGAGTTCAGACCTCCTCACATAACCATGGCCCAAATCTGGGTGTTTTTTACACTTTTTTCCCCTGCCAGGTGGAAGTAGTTTTTAAAAACACGTCATACAACCCCACTGAGCACCCTCTCACTGACACTTCATTACACACTGAAACCATCTGAGGATGTCCTGGATACAAATTCATAGGACAAAGCATCTCCTATTTTAGCTATTGCTCCAAACTGGTTATTAAAACTTCCAAAAGCTGTGAACACAAAGGTCCCAGGACACTGCCTGCCCACAGAAGCAGCCAGTCTTTGTGTTTAAACACTGTGCTTTCCACTTCATGCCTTCACCAGCTGCTTTCATTTAGATGCAGGTCACATCCACACAGACTAGAAAGCACCACAGACCCGTACAAATTGCTAACATGGGAATTTAGGTCCTTGAAACTGCACTGCAGCCAATGGGCAGTCTATCATTTCGCCATTAAATATTTAAAGAATACCAACAATACTGCTATTAATAAATAGAGTGCCTTACTTTTTTTAGTACAGGGTCCTGATGACTAGGATAACTACGTTATAGATTTTTTAATATTTATTTTAAACAGACTGAAAAAATCTATTAAGTGCCCATTGAATAGTAAAGTTCAGTCTTCTGAGGAGATAGGAATTTTCTTGTCAACCCAGCAACCATACTTCATACATGCTTGCAACATTACAGGAGCTGTGGAAGGAAATCTGGGGAAGAGCATCAGTTGAAACTGGTTTCCAATGGCAGACCAGAGAGCACACAAGGCAGCAACAGAGAAACATATGTTTGAACCCAAGCCAAAAATCTGGCGTCCTTAAGAAGTATAAGATGACAAGCCTCTTGTAGCAGTAATAGTAGGCTGAAAAGTGGGGGTGGAAAAATACCCTCTCTCCATGTAGAAGGCAAATTCTGTAACATCTACCCAACAGTATTTAATTTGGAACAGCTGGGGTTTGGAAAAAGCCATCAAAACGACCTATTAAAGATAGTCAAAAGCTTCACACTTTATGCTTTGATATCGCTGTCTCTTCACTCACCACAGCTTTATGAGATATTTGGGGAAATGGTAAGTAACACATGGGTGTCAAAAACCTAAAGCACTCTACAAAACAGACACCCCAACATTATTTGGTTGAGAGCAGATAAATGTCTGTCCCTTTGCTATCATACATTGACATTTCCATGGAATTAGACACATTAAAATCGATGGTGATCCAAACTTAATTCCAGTGTTTATGCCAAAAATCAAAAGAGCAGAACAGTGACTTTTAGTTTGGGTGTTCCCTGCACCAAGTAGATCAGGCTACTTCCAGCAAGAGAAGATTCCCAGGGAAGAGCATTTGCTCTTATCAGCAGGACTGGTAGTCTGGTCTGCTCTATTCATGGTTCAAAGGAGACTAATGGTACCATTAGAATTGAATACGATTTTTATGAAAGCAGTCCCTCTGTTATCAACAGGAACTCTGGGTCTACCTGAGTACTGAAAAACTGTTCAGTCAGAAAGATAATAAAATAATAGTCCAGAAAAAAAAAACCCCAACAGCACCATAACAAACAAACAAAAATACAGACTCAAGTTCCAGTGTTTCAGATGGCAGCAACTGCAATTCCCCAGAGGGCCAACACAAACTTTGGCTGAGGCCGCGTCCCACATCTGTAAACTCAGTAGAAGTTAACTGCTTTGCTTTCTTTCCTGCTGCATGTCCTCTTCCTCCTCAAAATAGACTCTGCTGATTTATCAGTTTTGTGCCATTTGATGAAAAGATACTCCAGGAATTGGCTTGCATAGCTGCTTATACAGCAGCAAATACCATATTTGTGGAGTACAAGAGAGCAGAAAGACATCTGCTTGCTTGACTTCAGTAGGTACAAGTGGCTCATTCTTTGGGACACGCTTGCTTTCTCTGCTTGAGCGTTCATTGCCTGAACTGCCTTGCCTCGGATGGCTGAATCCAATTCGTTTCCTCTTTGCATATCAAAGAGTTGATTTTAGCAGGATCGCAGGCGATGCTCAGAGGCTGCTGTCCAAGGCTTGTGAGATGCTCCTTTGCACCTGCACACAGCTTACAAACTGTTTGCTACCACAACTGAACACAAGGTGCTTCTATATTCCAGTTCTTTTAGCTGCTCACCAGCTTTCGTACATCCACACAATTTCTGAAGGGACTTCAGAGAAAGTCACAGTTCTTTAAAGAGAAAAAATACAGTAGTGGATCACAGCCACCTCTCCAGTCCTGAATCCAGCTGCAGCTGTCATGGATTGTCATGGATTAGGGTCCTTAAAAAAACCACCTCTGAAAACCTAGAACAAGCAGCTACTCGGGAGGGATGCAGTGTCGCAAGGAGAACACAGTGCTTCACTGTGCCATGGATCACTGAGCAAGCGAAAGAGCTGCTTTAAATCTGCTTCCCTGCCTGTGCATTCCTATTTCATCAGCCTGACCCACCTCAAATCTGAAGATACGCTTTCTTAAATATGAACAAGTTATCAGGCCACTGTTACCTGGAAGCTGCTGCTCCATGTTCCTTGAAAACAAGCAGCATTGGTCACTACCTGCAGTTCAAAACTCTCCCAGAAGCAGATAACTTCTCCAGAGGGAAAGATTCTGTTTTCATGTTAGCACTCATGGAAATAAACAAGCAAACGGAGAGAAATGTAGAATTTTAATTTCTTTTCCAGACAGTAAAGCTTTCCACAAAGTATCAGCAGTTCTTGGGTGGTAGGTTCTTGGAAACAAAAAAACCCCAAAACCAAAACAAAATAAAAGAAAATAAAAGTGCAAGTAATTCTTAACCTCTTTCTTCTTGGTCTCAGTGAAAACACATGCAAAATAAGACTAAGCTTGTCAGTGGTATTTCTCCATGCAAAAGATGACCAGACTGAAGCCTGAAAATTAGGTGTCCCTAAAGGAGCATTTTCCAAACCTGCCAATTCCCGCTACTTCAAATGACAGCAGCTTGGACAAAGAAAATGCTATTCTTCTTTCCTAGTAGAGTTACTGTCAAGGTTAAGAGAATTTTTCTTCTTAAATTAAAACTGCTTCAGCTCCTTGGTTTGCCTGGAAGCTGAAGGGAAGGCAGAGAGAAGATGGACGAGGAGTAAGAGCAGTACTTTTTCCTGTGAGGATTTTTTCTTTCTTTTTTTTCCCCTGACATAAAGGTAATACCTCTGGGTGCAAGATATGTACACATAGACTGATTCTTAGAGGGTCTCCGTGCCCAAGAGCAGCGCAAGGAAAGCAATTTACTCATTTTTTGTGTTTTTTTCTTTTTAAATGCAGTAACATTTCATCTGAATTTCCACTTGCAAAGCTCAACTGCTGAATAATCCATGGATTTAAGTGTCCCTAAATACACAGTGAAAAGATGGATTACCCATTAAGATAAAATAATATACACAAGCCCCTAAATACACATGTACACTGTAATACACATCTTAAATAGTCTCTGCGTATGAATTTAAATGATAATATGCATGCTAAAAAGTTTCAGAAGACATCTCTACAAAGAAGCTATTATCACTGTATAAATAATACATGATTTAAAATAAATTCTCTGAATTCCCATGAAATATTCTTTTTTGGTCACAGAAAAAAACCCGGAATGAACATATGTAATACCAACAGTCCTATGGGTTCAGTTTAAATGCGCGACAGTGCGCATGTGAGGGCAGGGGGTTGTTTAGCTCCTAACACAGCATACTTCATATTGCTTTACTTTTGCCAACAAATCTTGCATAGAACAGAGCCTCATCAATTAATGAAGTCATGATTTACAGTCTTCCTAAACTGTGATCTCTTGCCAGCAGACATCTGAAGAATTCTCATGTACATCCACTGCTCTACAGCACACACAAACTTGGTTTTTTTAATCAATTCTCATGAACCCTTGATAATTATCGACAGATCCTAGAGCAAAAGGCTAAAATGTTCCTTCCTGACATGGAGAAAGCACTGCATGGAAGGAACACAAACCAGTGCTTTGGAGGAGGCAAGCTCTTATCTGGGAGGCTTGGGAAGATACGACGGTTGAGCCACCAGTTCTGGCAGGATGAAAAAAGATATGCAAAACAGGCAAGTCTTAGACATGAATTATCAGGTTTAACAACTTCGCAAGTTCCAATTTTCAATCAAGTGTGGTTGGTGTAAAGACTTTCAGTTAGTCTAAGACTGGTAGAATATTGTGGAATTTGCTCCTAAAACTTCCATCACTGAGCACGGAGTGACAAGGTGTTTCACAGTGACACTGCAATACACACACCAAAGGCACACATGGATCCCACTGAGTCTGCAGCACTAAATTCCCCAGTGTACATAAAGCCACATAACTAACCCACAGAAAAGGCTCAAAGGAATCAGGCACCTAATTTCCTTCTCACAAGTATTTATAAGCCTCATCTGTACGTACTGCTCTGAAAATGCCAGACCTGAATTATTTCCTACCACATTTCATTGCTGAAAAGCAAACACACTGTTTCCTATCCCAGGCACGTTTGGGGTTGAAGGCAAACCTTCATACACTGATTCCTACACACACATCAAGCACAATGATAGACCATCAAGTACAGCAATATAACACAGTCATAGCTTGGCACTAAGTACATGCAGGAAAGGGAAAATTCACTTTCATTCAATCTGCAACAAGTGGTTGAAATAATTTCAGTCACACAGGGTGACAGACATGGGAGACCAGTGACAAATAAGAGCCACGGAAATGGGAGCATGGTCCCTTGTGATGCTTTGTACTCGGTGGGGAGACAGCAGAAACCAGCCCACTGAGAAAGGTCCTATTTGCATGGGTAACCAAGGATGCCTTCCCTGCTGCACTGGTGAGACAGACTCAGCTAAACACATGTTAATACATATAATGCAGCCTAATAGCTAGCAATTGATTTTTTTTTTCCACCCTGAAGAAGCCTTGTGCTCTGAAAAGGCAATATTAAAAAGAAAACAAACAAACCAACCCCAAAACACAAAACAAAAACATACCCAAAGACCAGAAAAGGAATGTGGCAGCAGGAAAATCTGACACATAGTGTCTGCTCTGCGAATTATTTTCTGCCAGCCCCTTCCCCCTGCCCCTCCCTGAAGGCTGCCAGCCAGCCAGCTGCTACTGGGGTTAGGGGAGAAGCCAGGAGCCCGTGGTGCTCTGCCCCAGGACCAGGATGACACAGCTGGCTGGGCTTCTGGAGCCCTCCAACACAGGACAGTGCCACACAACACAGAAAAATGCTTTATTCATAAAAACCATGTATTTACATCCTTAAGCAAACTCTCTAAAAGAATGTATTTGCCCGCATATGCTGCTGAGAGGCACATGAGAAAGTGGTTTTAAGAGCTCTTTAAAGCGGAATGTAGATGTATCAAAGGTGAGCTCAGACTCCAGATCCAATAAGCTATTGCTCCCTTCTTTGCTCTTGACAGTCTGGCCTTAAACGATCCCAGACAATTCCTCTAAGTTGAGCCAAATTACTTAATGGTATCTTGCTTCAAACTGACTAAAGTTGAGGAAACTTAGAAAATTTGGAAAGGTGACTGTTCCCCTCTGGAATGAGCCCCAGGTGAAGCTCTATCAGCACACACTTGGCTCGAGGGGAGCATCCTCATCACCTTTGGTGTTTCAGCAGGTGAACGGGGAACAAGCTGCTTCCCTGGCCTAAGCAGAAAGGTTAAAACTTCTGAATGAAGACAGCATGAAGCCTCTGCCACACACAAGACAAACTTTGCACTTTCCAGCAGCACCATGAGCACAGGAAAAGTGAAACCCTTCCCAGGGGTGAAAGGGCAAATGCAGAACAAACAATTACAAACAAGATTAGAAAGTAAAAGGAAAAACAGATGCCTTAAACCTTTCACCTACGTTAGGTCATGAGCTTTATCAGAATTTTTTCCATTTAAAATCAAACCCAACTGTATCTATAAATGAAGTTCCATATATATCATCAATATCCCCAGACACTAAGCCATGTGCTTCTAATACTGTGACATCTCAAAAACAAAAGCTGATTCTTTTGATAAAAAACATTGCCAAGAAATTCACATTTTAATCGGGTCCCACTTTCTTTCTTTTGCTATTATTCAAATGTAATAACAAACTTGTGTAATTCAACTTCAAAAAAGACAACAAAAATTTGGTAAATGAACTGAAGAAAATCAGTAACGGGATTTCTAAATTCCTGTTTAATGAAGCATAATAGATTGGGCTGTTTCTGGTTTGGGTTTTTTGGAAGGTAAAAGAGTTTTGTTTTGTACATTTTTTTTATTGTTTCTGTAATTTTTAATGCAACAATGCTTTACACAGAAAAAATCAGCACTCCTCTCCCTCTACCCTAGTATAGTCACTCCAGTAATAATTTTGCAGGCAGAGCAGAAGAAAAGAGTTATCTCAGTGTCATAGCTAAAGACCTTAGACCATGCCATATTCTACTGTCAGTCTTGGGTATCAAAAATTAACTTGCTGGGTTTACTTTCTTAGAGTTTGTATGGATGCTTCCCTCTTTTCAATGGAAAGCACATAAACTCACTTGATTCAGAGCTTGTCTTGTGCTGCCTTTTGTTATCCCTAGAGTAATGTATTGGGTTTTTAAGCAAAGCAAACAGAGAGGATTTAGTAGAATACAATTTCTTTTGTTTTATTGCTCCATTAATTTTATTTGTGTTCAAATATGTTGCTTTTATCAATTTGGTATGAGGGAGAGAGACGCATCAGGAGGATGGAAGATGATTCTACTTGAAAATGAGGCATTGGGCAGAACAGGAGCAGGGGATGTCTGATCCACCTCGGATCATCAGTTATATTAATGCAACACAGTTTTGATAGGCAGCAATTACAGGGTAATAGGTAGCCCAAACATTATTCAGAAGTCTACTACAATCATATGTTTAGAACCCCACCTTTACATTCCTTCCTGCAGATACACATGAAAGTTGTCATTATTTAAGGAAAAAAAACCAAAACCAAAAACCTCTCTTAGCTGTATATTTTGGGGTTTCTGGTCTGTGTCTAGTGAAAGTCTGCCACTGCAGAAAGTGAACTGTTTTCCCAGACCTATTTCTTTATCATGTTAATTTTGGATGACTCAACTGTGCCTCAGTCAACAAAGCAATAAACACTCCTATCTTAAAAAAACAATAACAATGACACCTCAGTAAAACCTGCTTGAAGACTAGTTGAAGACTAATTTTCAGACTAATCTGAAAAAAATTCACAATTAAACACGTTCTTGCTAACTGAACCTACTACACAGAACACTTCTGGATTAACACACTGCCACAGAGCTTTTTCCTACGTGATACAAGGGACAAACCATTTTTTTATGGCAGCATCCTTTACAGTGTGAATTGGATAGAAAAGGCAGAGCACTTGGCTACAAGAAATGAATGATGATGGAGACCCTGAAAAAGGCCTTTCCTAATGACAAGATATTACTCCACAGGTTAATGAAAACCAAATACCAATTTAACATGCTAACCTTTGAGCAAATTGAGTTCAACTAATCAAGAGCCCTCCAAAAGGGTATTTTGAGCTAAGAGAAAAGACTGGAAAAATCATTTACATAAGATGGCTGGTAATGGTGCATTTAATGGCATTGGTGATAGGGAATTATACTAAGAAAATGAGCAAATCATGTATGACCTATTCCCTAAAGCATTTAATAGGACGTCTCCAAAGAGCCAAATTCTTCCCCCTGGTAGTGAAGCACAATTCCTGTTAACAATGAAGGCAATAACAGGTTCTTCCTCAGGACACCTCTCCCTCAGAATTTTAAACAGAAATAATATCTACTGTCAAACCCACACCGGGCAACTGCTCTCTACATCAATTTTGATCACTAAAAGACAGTCCATCTCTGAACTGGAAGTCCTCCAGCAAAGAAAGATATTTATTATCCAGGATCTGCTCTTTCTTTATGGACCCTGTAAGGAGGATGTGACACCAATCTCTGAGAAACTCTGCCTGAAGAGTATTGGATAAATAAATCCTTGCACACTCCTTTTTAAGAGATTACTCTGACAAAAATACTTGAAAAAAAACTCTGAGTTTGTGCAGGTATGTAAGCAAGGCTCTCACATAATTGCCTTCACCTTGTACCAAGCACCTTCAGAAGTTATTTTTGATTCCATTTAGTATGGTTCAGGCGCAAGAAAACAAATCTAAAAGTGAAGGCAGTGCAATTCTTAGGCTCGAGTCAAAGAAAACAAACCGCCTTCACCCCTCTCTAAAATTGAAAGCAGTACAATCCTTAGAAACCTGTACAGACACCTAAACAAAAAGTGCTATTACCTCGTGTAACAAAAAGGTAACTCCCATAAAGGTGAAAAGATGCAGCTGCTTTTCCAGCCTCTGTACACATCCAAAGGAATGGCATTAAGGTTTTCCCTCCGTTGTTTCCCCCCTGCCCTCCCCGAGTCCCATTAGCCCTCAAAAACAGGTTTCAAAGTCTGCTTTGCACCACATACTCTAAAGATTACTGGAAACAATTCAGCACTCCCCAGCTAAGCACCACACCTGTGATTTATCACTTACCACTCACACCGTGGCAACTGCGAGCTATGTATTCTTGTTTGTCAAACAAAACAGCATCAAATTACAGAGCTGGGAATGTGTCCAGCATCTCATAACAATTCCAGATCTTGATAGATGTAAGATGTTACATTACAGTAAAATTGAGACACATCATCTTTAGGAAACACACGTTAGAAGGATATTAACCTCTGCAATATATTATTTTTGATAATATCAGATAATGCAGCACTTTTTGAGGAGAACAGAGGCGCAGGCATTTCTGATACAGCAGGGAATAGCTGAGAATTAACAAACTCTTGCTTTGGCAAAGCACATCACGCTGCTGGTCTGCACACTGGCTAATGTTTTCCAAGTCCTTAAAAATGCCCTAACCCAGCAGCACCTCTGGCCTTACTGCACATCACTGCTTTCTTCAGTTCTTCTGCCTGGCCAGACAACCGCCCAGGGCAAAGACAAACAGACTGTCACTTAGATGAACCTTAAAACAACAGATCACAGGAAACAACCTGGACAAATATAAGGGAGGCAACTCTAATTAAGCACTTCTAGTAAGACAATAGAAGGCTTTTACCCAGGAAAGCATCAGTGAACAATGGGCCCCACACTCAACAACAAAAGCACTGCAGACACTCCACCCAGCAGGCACAGTGACCTCGACTCAGGGACACTCCCGACTAGGGCTGCACTCACTACATTTTAAGCCTTTAATAAATTGGATTTTTTTTTTTTTTCCATTTTAAAAATGTCACCCTACCGACTTCCACTTTGGAGATGTCCTGAACTATTATAACAGCCACCCAACGGCGGCACTTAAGCGCTTTCTTGAATTAAAGATATCCAGAAAAGTCATCAAAAAAGACACTAGTCACAGGTGCATTAAGGTACTTAAATCATCTACTTATGTTTCAATGTATCACGCTGCAATTTTATGAGTCAGACACGCTCCTCCCTTTCAGTTCAACTAAAGTTTAAGTCCTGTGGCTCTTGCTGGCTGCAATGAAGGACTAACCTTTTTGGCTAACAGCTGCCCTTCAATCCTTTCATTCTTCTCATTACTCACTCCTGTTTCACTATCTAAACAATAAGAATCACATTATGAATCTGAAGTTTTCCAGTACTGGGAACATTTACATTCATTTGAAAAAAAGATTCCATGGAAATGTGCTTACAGTTCATAAAAGACACAAACCTTTTGTGGAACTATACCTTGCAGTTAAGGGATTCCATAATTAGAACATAATTACTGAGACATATAACGTGTCAAATTATGGAGAATGATTATTTGTAAGACTACAGATAAAGAGAAGAATGAATAAATCTGGAGCCACAGATAAAACCAATTAAACTGAAGTCCTTCCCTTCAGCATTCCTCTAACACTTTGGAGACCATCTCTGTACCCAGGACTGCTTTACATGCACAATTGCTGTGATAAAACTTTTACACTATATACACAGCATAAATCCCAGTAGTAAATAATTCAGTACAAGAAACGGCTGCAAAGAGGGACAGCTGGTGCTGACAACACTATCAGCATCTTTGCTACCACATGACACACAGTCAGTTACGAGTGGAGTAAGATTATGGAGAAGACAACACAAATTTCAGGTGAAGCTTGGAGTTGTTAAGGATTTCACTTATTACTTGAATAAGAGCCAGCATGTTTTAAAGCAGCATTCAAAATGAAACTACCTGCCTTCAAAATACACCGAGAAAGCCCTGGCATACAAATTCAAAGCCCAAACAGCACAAAGGATGCAAAGAAAGACAACACTAATCTTCGTTAGGTGTAAAATCCTCAACTCAATTATTGCAGAAAAAACAACATGACTAACGAATTCAGTCAAACCTTATAATACATGAAAGAGTAAAACACAGGGCAGGAACCCCCAGAGGCAACCCTGGTGCCCTGCAGGGTGGGCAGCCCTGCTGCAGTCAGTACCACAGACACCACCTGCACCAGCTCAACAGCAGCTTCTAAAAGCAGCTGCCTGCCCTGGAAGTTACAACAGGTATCAGCAGAGCGAGAACACACAGGAAAGCTCAGGAAAAAAAAAAAAAGGTACAATAAGAACAAAAGATGTACAAATAGTCCCAGAGGAAGCACTTATTTCAGATTAAAAGCCATGCACACTCTCTCTGAGCACTGTTTAAATCACCACCCGTTAGTTCTGCTGCTTCTTCATGGATTTCACCCCATAAGAGCCTTCTCATTTGTACATCTAGAAAAAGCTCGTTCAGTCACAAAAAGAAAATCCCACTTGTGCTACTTGATCATGGCACTGGGCAATGCTTTCCCTCACCCACTAGAACAGAGTCACCAAGAGTTCTTGCAGCTACAAACAAATTCAGACCTCAGGCCACCTGCTTTTCTCTGCCCCTTCAATACACAAGAGTACAATTCTTGCCTCAATACAGCTTCAGCAATGCACAATCCTTCCACAAATTGCAGAGTGACCTGTAGGGACAGCATTATTTTTCTCTAAGGCATAGAGAAAAATTAAGGAAGAAATTCTGTAAAGTACACTGAGAACACAGCTAGTGATAAATTACAGATCCACAATCTAAATTAGTACCAATAATTACATTCTCTTCCACAGAAACTGAGGTGTGAGCGACACTAATGTCATCTTTTCCTGGACAATAACATAATACTGACTTTTTTAAGCAAAAGGAAGCACACTGTCTGACCAAGTCAAAAGATGAATTATGGCCACTTTAGAGGCCCTGAATGTAGCACCAGGCCAAACTGCTCACATTGTGGTAAATTTAAATAAAGATAAATCCAGTCAATACAATCTTTTAACTGAGCTGCAGGATTGGGAATCAATGGAAAAGGCTCCTAGTCTCAGCATCTGCTTCAGGGGCCTAACAGCAGTATTCATCTATCTTACAAAACTAACTTAAAATATTGTGTAAAATATATATATGCAAAATAAAAAGTTTTATTAACAAATCACTGCTTGGAAAGATATTGATTCATCAGCATTTAAGAGATGATATTGACATTTCAATTTGAGAAAACCTATGGAAACCTCCCCAAAAATCTAAATCAGCATTATTAAAACCTTAATCTAACAGTGATAGGAACTCACTTATGTAGTGCATGTCCAAATTAGCTAGAAGAAAACAACAACAACAAAAACACCAAAAGGAAACCACTGAAAGTGAAGAATTCCACCCTTAAATCACTATCAGGAATGAAACTCTCCTGGTGTGGTATCCTTTAGTCACTGCACCACTGTGGACTGACTCACAGCTGCCTCCTTGAAGGAGTCCCTGTGGAAGGGGCTCAGCTTTGCTATCCCTTACAGACCCCCCACACCACCAGGGTCACTGGCAGAGCCCTACAGCTGTACAAGGTGCATTAAACCTTTATTGCTACAGCAAATTAAAAGCCATTTATAGAAAGGTTAAATTTAATAGTGTTTTTTTAATCTCCTGCTAAAGAGGCATTTCACTCCTGCTCTGGTCACCACTGTCATCTTCCCACATTTGAAACCATCAGCACAGGTTCTCGTCTTCAAAGAACCACATCTCCAGTCCTGATGAACAGCATGGGACGTTATAAAATGCTGAATAGTTTCCAGTTACTTATAAAAGACCTTAGAAAATTAATGTATCCATAAAAATGCACTCCTCATCATTCTGGTTAGAACATCATCAAAATAACATTTGCCTTTTTACAAGCCCAATTAGCCCCCATATCCCTCTAATAACTCTCACTTTCTTTAGCTGGTATTAGAAATCATTATGTTTAAACCTGATCAGTTCAGAAGGAAACCAGAAGGCTGTATTGTTATATTTTATACTTATTAATATTGTACAAAGATCCTGGGACCTCAGCAGCACATAGTTATCTAACATGATCTGTTACCCTTATGCAGAATGCAAGTCTGCACTATACTAGAAGTGTACATACAATCAACTAAATTGCTGCTGAAATTCACACGACATTTAGATATTTTACTTAGTGTGAGAAAAGCAGTGTTACAAGCTAAAACAGTTAAATGTCTATTACACAACTTGTGCCATAATATAGTATCGAATTCAACAGTACTGAGCACACCCATCCAGGCTTGATTTATTGCAGCTAATTGCTAATTAGGGTTATTTTTGAAACACTGCTGTTTGCATTGCACCAGATTTGCACTTGGGGAGAAAACAGGATTTACAAGGTCAGAACGCAGTTTAAACATTTGTATACAGACTGCTTCCCTCCCCTCGCTATTGCTAAAAGGTCTCAGCAATCTGAAGACAACAGTATTTACACATGTGATGTTATCAAAACCGGGCACTCCCAACTTTGTGTAAAGCAGCTATTAACATGCAAAAATTCAAAGTGGGATTGCAATGGTTGCCCAGACAACTTTCTAATTAAATAATGGCAGTAATATCACTATGCTTCCATGTACTACATTAAAAATTGAGCGGTGCCTCACTAATAATGCATTGGCCATTTGCATAATCTCAAAACCCTAGCTGCCATACCAGCTATGGACCATCACCTAGTTAACCACCAACATGCACATCCCACACCCATCTCCAGGGCCAGCAATTCCACAGATAAACACAGCAGTAATTCATGGGGGCTCCCATTTCATACCCATTTAAGCGTTGTTGGTAGTAGGATGATCCTCAAGATCAAAACTTGCCTGTCTCTTCTAGAAATCAAACCCCTCTATAGACTCCATTATTCCCAACTTCAGCATCCATCCTCCCATTCCCCCAGTAGATTTCTGACTGGTGCTTTAGGCACCACGGGAGAATGTCTGCAGCCAAAATGCCATCACAGTCACTCCAGCCCAAGCATTCAGGCTGCTGTGCAGGATGGATTCCCCAGGGCCTCCGCAAGGTCTCTGCCAACACCCAACACAGCTACATTTGTCTGTACTGCAAGTAAGCTGCACTGAGGCAAGGTATAAAGAAGTGGAGACTAATCCACCTTTCCAAATTCAACAGCAGCTATCAGTAATAACAAAAATAAACTGTCAAGAGCGCTACAAAATATAATCCCTTGAAAAAACGAGGTTTGGTTTGGTTAGACTAGGCAAGACACTAACATGCAGGCTGTACAGAATTAACTGACTATAGAAAGTACGAAGGCTGAATGACGTGCCTAGACTTACCAAAGGTTCCTCCTGAATTATTACCTCAGTTCAGATTTATTTTTATGATTTGCTATAAGTCTTTCCAAATCTTCTCTAATCATTAGCTGTATCAGCACTATGAGAGTCCTATGAAAAACTGTGCACTGCTATTTTTGGTTTCAAGAGACCAATTGCATTTCCAAATATACAGCTAACATAATCCAGCCAGGCTGTGGTTTCATAAATCCTAGAGAGTTTTCCTGGTACATTATCCCAGAGCTGAAGACAGCCAGTAGAAAACCTCAGGGGAGTGGGGATTCACAGCTTTGACTTCATGAACTGTAGTACAGGGTCACGCTTAAATGTCAAAAAAAGAATCAAAAAAGCAGTTCTTTCTGTGCCTGTCCAAGCATATAGTTCAGAGAATGCGTTTTCAGTAGGAATTAAGAACTTGAGTCTTTCCCATGTCCCTGGAAATATATTCATATTTTGGCAGCACGTAGGAGCCTCAATGAAGGGGCTTCCCAAGACGAGTGGTACGGAAACAGGATAAAGACACTTTTCCAGCCCAAAAGTATGTACACTACAGCACCAGCTCTTCCCTTACTGTGGGTACATCGTTCCCAATTGCGTCTTAATGGAAAATACATTTGCATCAGTAGACAGCTGCTTACAGGCCAGCTGTTCCTTCCTGTCCTCCGCTTTGTTTTTAAAGGAAAGCCACACTTCTCCTTCCTATCCTCCCCCACCAGACTTGTGCAAGCACAAAAGGACTTCAGCACACGCCAAGGGTCAGATCTCTTCACACTGGCTGACAGGAAGGGGCTGGATGCCACAGGAGTTGGTGTTTTCCTCTGTATTAGACCACATACAATACAGATATATTGCTATTTTGAATAATCTTCCCCAGTCAACACATGTTCTAAGAACTCTGCAATACAGCAAATTTGGCCTCCATAGCCTTCAGAAGATGTTCCATATCAGTAATTTCAGGAGCTCAAGGCACAGAGATCCACAAGCATCCTGCAACAGGCCAAGTTCCATGCTCAGTCTCCATCACAACTGCACTCCTCTGAGATGGCTTTGGACATCCTGTGGTTAGTGGGAGCTCAAGCCCCCCCCAGAATGCAGAGCATGGTTTCAGTCTACTCACAAAATGGAGAAGACTGACTCGGTGGATTATCCAGAGGACGTACTAGGAGATGGGATGGGTAGAGAAGTACACTGTAAGCAATGGTTGTTCTCTGGACTCAAGGAGCAAATCTAGCTCTGTTTGGAACTTTGAGGAAGGTCTTAGAGCTCATTCATTTTTGCTTTTACTTCATCCTGTTATCATGTACTGTTTCACTGTTGGAAATACTGTCCTTGAGAACATGTGAACAGGTTGCACACGTTCAGAAAGCTTCCAGCAGCATGGAGTGTTTTTGAATCTTACAGGCTTTGCTACAACATAAATGTTCAGACTCAGAGCAATTACTTCTGACTGCACTAATGAGACAAGCATGCTGTTTCTGTACTATATATATGTAAAATACATAAATTTCATTTAACAACTATTTTGGCTGTGATGTAAGCCCATCCCTACTTAATTTATGTTTGTAAACATTTGGACTGAAAATTAAAATTAATAGAAAGCTAAAATAAATAAAAGAACTCCTGCTGCTCCGTGTGAACAAAAAAGCAAAGTGCAGAAACACTGTTTTTCCCCCAAGCACAGAGTTTCCTCATTCCTGATTACAGAACCGCCCTGTCAGACACCACTGGCCGACTTGGTGTGGGGGTGACATAAGGGGGGCACAGAATAGAGGAATTTTCTCCATTCATCAGGCAGTCTTCCCCACTCTGTACAGAGAAGGGACTAATGCACGTAAATCCCTGGTTCATCAAGAAGTGAATAGACCTTTTGTTGTAGTCTATTACAGTTATAAAGATTCTGGCCACGCTTCTCTTACCACCACCATCCTACAACAAAATCAAAGGTAGAGCTTAAAAACACAGAAACAGATCAGGATTCAAAACACGCCACAGAACAGCCCGGCTGCACCAAGAAGAAGAAAAAAAGCCTGCTGGCCCCCCTTTCAGGGCCTTACGACACCACCGTTGAGAAGTTTTGCTCAGGCAGCTGACATCCAGTTTTGGTCTTCTACTGCAGATGTGCGGCTTTCCTGCACAATAGGCGCCTGCAGCCCTGGCTCTCTTC
Organism: Pitta sordida; assembly: GCA_013390025.1. NCBI lineage: Eukaryota > Metazoa > Chordata > Aves > Passeriformes > Pittidae > Pitta > Pitta sordida. The sequence goes on from WEKX01024224.1 coordinate 1,686,494, forward strand.
CAGGTCCCACTGTGTGACAGTAACAAAAGGCGAAGCTGGAAGCCCTCAGCTACAGCACAGCTCTAAATGATTTAGTGACCACCGCGTCCAGACCTTGGCAGCAGCTGCTGCTTAAAGGGACATTACCCAAGGAGTCAGTAAACCACAGAGGCAGGCGGTTTTTCACACTAGATTTGAAAAGTTCTGTTCAAAACTGGAATGGTCCTGCCACATTTATTTCAAAACCCAAAGCAAAGAGCAGAGAGATGGGAGGGGACAGGCAGGGATTGTCATCAGAAATTGTTAATGCAATACCACAAAGCCTAAAGACCATCTCTCATATCATCCTCCAGTTAAGGATTCCAAGGCACTCTACAGCCACTAGTGATGGCAACCTCCCACCTCCATGGTCATGTATTATTTTCACTTTAGAGACAGAAAAATAAAGCCGTGATATTAAACCAGCCCTGAGTGACCAGGACAACTTACACTCAGGGCGGCCATGTTTTCTCCTAAGTGTGCGGAGAAAATTACCTCTTCACACACTAACACCACATCCTGTTAAGGATTTCCATTCTCTTTGGTGCACAGTTGCACACCACCACAATGCCACAAAAGGGTTTTTGCAGAGTTTTCCACTGAATGCAACCTCCAGCTTGTAACAGGGAGTAATTTCTGAGCAACAGGACACTCAGCACGCCCATGATTGGACATCAATACGTAATACCATACCTCAACACATACTGCTCCTGCAGAACCATATTGTCAGTCCCCTGCTAAACTCCACGGCAATTTTTGAGTGCTTATTCCAGAAAGGTGTGGGCTAGAAGACTCGGGTTAGGGGGCTTTTTACATAGTAGAAGATCCTACCAAGTCCACAAAAACCCTTCAAGCCCCGTGAGACATTGCACTTCCTCTCCACTCTGCAGAATAGCTCAGCTTCTGCTACAAAACTTCTCACCTGTATCAGAGGATTAATGAACCAATCCACTGCAACCTTTGAAAAACACTCAGAGAACACAAGGAGTGGTGTGCACAGCATTCAAGTCCTTTGGCCCATCCTTTCTTTTCTACCTCCTGCTAACATACAGGATTGATGCCTTGACACAAAACCAGCCCTTGTTGAGATCTGCAGACATGTCCTGCCACCTTCTTTCCTAGAGTTCTCCTTGCAGCCGTCTTCAGAACAGTCCTATTATGTTCATGAGCAAGGGCTGCAGCTCAAAAACAGGTAACTCCAGCTTATTCCCAGAGCTCAGTTCTCCTGCTTCTGTATTATAGATACTGCTTACAGGAACACTGCAGGTAAATGGAAGGCAAATGACTGTCCAAAAACAATCTGTGTCTGGTTGCAAAAAGAAATCAGTAGCCAGCTGTGTTAAATCCCATCACTAATCTAGTGCAAGTGTAAATTCAAGTTAAAAAAAAAAAAAAGATTTATATGAACTGCAACTACCGTGCAGCAAATACTCAAAATAATTTCTGTCAACAGAGCACTAATTAAGACGGATAAACACTCGTTTTACTAATCTTCCTCCTCCCTCCAAAGTAATTTAGTTGCCCACAGGGAAAAAAAACGTACAAGAAGTGACTGATAAAAGAGACCTATCAAAAAGGTGCACGTAGTTCTATATGCCAGAAGGAAGTAACACAGCACTGCTAGAGCTCTGTTGGAAGGGGAAAAGGTACAATTTTATATTTCTTTGTGGAGTCTGAGAGTAATTTTAAAAGGACCTTTTAAAGCCATCCTTCACCACCTGCAGTCAAGCGGTCATTAAAAAAGACACGCTGTAATCAAAGCGCTCACTAACTGCTGAGAAACACTATTAATCCACCAAGCAGCACTGCTCCATCCATTCCCTCCACAGCCATTCCAAGTGAGTAAAACAAAGCTCCACTCACTTGGGTGGATTTTCAGCTCCTGTGAGAGCGTTGATGGTGAGAGAGGGAAGTAAAGACGTTACTGTGCTAACCCACAAAAAACGGCAGATTTCACGGGCACCCAGGACGCCTCCTGTGGTTACCACCTTCAGCCAGCTGCCTTGCCCCAGATTTTGGGTCGCTGTGACAGCAACATGTGAACAGGGTTCGGTTCTGCATCTGAGCTCTGACAGTTTTCAGCCCACAACATTGAAGTGGCGTCTTTTTTCAACTTTAATACGCAGGGAAGAGAAACGTGAGGAGCTGATACACATTCTGCTGAACCTTTCCTGCTTCGAACAGTGTGGAGGGAGGGAGAAAGTACCATTGAAAACCATATGGTTTGAGGAAGTAGGGGCAGAAACTGGTTTGCTCTCCCAGAGTGCTGCTACATATCCAAAGACATCAGTGAGAGGCGGGCAGCATAGGAGCAAATCTGGCATCATGAAATGTTGTGCAATATCAAACACAGTATCACAATATCACAGTATTTGCAAGGTTGGAAGAGACCTTAGAGACCATCAAGTCCAAGCTATAATCCCACAATAACCCATTGTCTAAACCATGTCACTAAGTGGCTTCTCCAGCCTACTCTTGAAACACCTCCAGGGACAGCAACTCCACCACCACCTCCCTAGGCAGCCCATTCCAATGTCAGATCATCCTTTCAGCAAAGAATTTCTTCCTAGTATCAAGTCTAAACCTCCTCTGATGGACCTGATGGAGCATAGAACAAAAGAATCACTTCCTACTCCCCCAGTGGAATAATACCTCCTATGTAGCCTTACATTGTGCTCTAAAACAAGACAGCTGCTTGATTAACGCAAACAAGACAAACTTGGTAGGATGTGACATACTTTTTCCACCTCACCATAACCAAGCTGGGAGCAGTACGACCGGGAGCACCAAGGTGGAAATAAGAAACTAATGCATCTTCCAGCCTCCTGCTCACCAGACACATCAGGAATGTAAGCAACTTGAGAGATGGAATGGGGGAAGGTGGAGGGAAAGCAGAGGGATTCACAGGAGCTCTTGAGTAGTAATTTGTCTTTTAACAGTTCTGGATGTGGGGCTGACTGATCATGCTAAAGAAGGTTCTCCCCTAAGCTCGAGAAGCACTGACTTCCAGAATAGTGCAAGAAATCAAGAGCAAGGAACAAATAAGACACTTCAGTACAGTGGTGAGTGTCTCTGTCTCTCATGCAGGAGACCGGGGGTTCAATTCCCACCGCGGAGGCAGTGGTGCCGTTTAAGAGCTGAACTCGATGATCCTTGTGGGTCCCTTCCAACTCAGAATATTCTGTGAAATAACCAACCCAGATGAGCAGCAGCATTCCTCCTTGCTAAGGAATCTAATTTCTGTTGCATAAGTGCCTGTGACTTCAGGTGTCTGGTCGGGTCAGGATCCAGCCTGATGCTCTCACGTGGCACTGCTCCCCACAGTGCTAACTGCAAAAGTTGCTCCCTGAAATCCTTAGACTACGTCTCCCAGTTGCTGGAACTGGCTGGGGCTGTGGGAAGAGAACACTGCCGATGTCTGGATCACGGACACTGTCTGCCTGCTGCCAGCCCCCACTGCTATCTGATGGGCAGCATGGAACAGCACAGCCATTGCTGGAATTTCTGCACAACATGGGGCAAGAGACAGGTTTATCGAGGATAATTTCACAGCATTCTCTTGCTCCATTTCCTGGTTCTTTTCCAGGTCCATTTTATTATGCTGTAAAAGCATTACGTGCCTGTGATCATGGTGACAAGGCATACCATGACGGTAGTGCAGTTCAGGGCAGCAGGCTCTGCAGAAACAAGCAGACAGGTCTGCTTTGTTCTCAGCAGTCAGCTGCAAGCCCATACTACCAAAAAAGAGAAGGGTTTCCAGGGATGGTGTGTTGGGTATCCCATGCTTTGCCAGTAACTCAGTTACATGGCAGGATAAAAATCACTACCTGCTCTGCACCACGTTCACTCTCGTTTTGCAAATGCAAACTGGTTCTGAGGTCCTCCATGTTTACATGGAGAAAGGTAAGAAAAGCTTATTTTAAGAGACTTTGAGCTCTTTCAGTAGAAGAACCATGACTGTTTCTGGTCTACAATATTACGAAACGCTAAGATTTCTAGCATTTGCCAGGATCCAAGCCTGACTGCAACAGTTTAAATCCAGCCTGGAACACATGCAGAGACTCTCAACTTGCCACCCACTCCTCGAGCTGAAAGGAGTGAGGACTCCAAAGGTTGAGCTGCAACAGGCAAATGTATTTTTAACAAATTCTGTTTCTATAAATATTACAAAGCTTTCTGCTCTTTGGAGGCTTCTCTGCTCCCAGTGCTGCTGACATTACGGTGACATTTAGGAGGCCTTCACATTGCCTTACTGCCTTTCGTATGCTGGTTTTGTTCAAGGGATCAGAGAGACATATGAAGACACAAGGGCTGCTTATTCAAACTCTGCTCACTCGCTGACCTGCTGCTCAGGAGCACAAAGGGGCTCTCCATGTCAAGTGTGCTGGCTGCCGCTGTCTCCACTGCTCTGGAATGCATATAAATGCAAAGGACACTAACCCCGAGGTGCCACCAACAAGGCACAGGGGTGAAGGGATGGGGAATTAAACTCTCAAGCTGCATTAGTAATTCATGTCGTCCCAGCTGGTACTGTACCCTGTCCACACCACATAAAGACTCCCCTTCATTTATTAATTCCTGCATTTACTCCCTCATATTCTCTATTTTCAAAAGCTATTTTCCCTGCATTCTCTGTCCTCCCCCTCCATTTCTTCACTTTCTTGCCCTCTCTCTGGAGATTGCTGCCAGCACGCAGCATGAATGGCACCGAACTGGCACGCGCCCCAGATGCTGACATCACCTCCTTCTCCTGCCCTCAGCCTCCACATCCCGTACCCTGAGCATCTAATTCACTGATTGCTGCCTTTCACCAGCTTCCAGCTTCATCTGTAGCTTGCCTGTTATTAAAAAATAGGGTGGCTACACAGCAAGAAACAACATGCATACATATACATATACAGAGAGAGAAAAGGAGTCTTCCCAAATCAGACAGACAGTAACACTTGGGTTAGGATCCTTTACATATCATATTTATGGCCCAAGACTAACCCCTCCATAAGGCAGGAAATGACTCCTGCAAACCTGAGCAGGTGCTAAGAGACCAGTTACCAAGATTGTACTTGTACATCAGCACATTTTTTTACAAAAAATGGTTCAACTACTAAAAATCCAGCTAATAAAAGAAGTAGGGAAAATAAAAAAAAAGAGAGACAAGAAGTCTAATCTCCAGGATTCAGCTCTTCAGTCTCATTCAGGGTGAGGTGCCACTGGAATATCCAGTAACACCCTCAATTAAATTTAAGACTACATTTTCTTCACACCACAAAAAAATCCAGTATCATGTACACACTGTACTGTTACCTTCTAGTTACTCTGAACAGAAACTGTAGTGATACTTCAGGGGCAGAATCCATGTTCTCCCTTAAGCAGGTGCTTAATTTCAAGGATAGAGAAAGCTCTTAAACATGCACAACATATCCAGGACTCACTGCACTGTGTGTTCTTCAGACTACGTTTTATTTTACAAAGATATCTATGTAAACTAAGTTCCACAGAGTTTCTTAGTAGAGAATATGAAATCCTTGACAATGGTGGTGTCACAGCTCCAAAAGAATTCTCCCATTGCAGACAAAGGGAAACTAACATCTCACTTCAGTTTGCACCAGCAAAAATGATCTGAAAATTTGTTTGAACACCTAAATTGTTTAAGCCTCCTCCGACATTTAACATAGGGATTGTCACGCTAAGACTGTGATTTACAAGAAGTGCACACTCGAATGGGATCATTCCACAAAAATTTCCTTCTACCCTAGAAAATTGCCCATCACTTTTTGCAATTCAAACCCCGACCACAACTGTAGTTATTTAACCTTTCATAAAAAACTGTGAATATCTGATAATAATAAGTACAATCTATAAAGGCTTCAAGTCAACACTTTTTATAAGCAGATTTGTAAGGTAATAAATTTTCCATGACTTAACGATCAGCTTTGCCTATGAAAGCCAATGTTGTAATTCCCAATTGATTGTAGATGTTAATCTTGCAGGACTCTTGTTCTTATGCTGTGATTTATTAGTTGAATTAATGACAGATTGCACTGTTTAAAACAAGCTGCTGTTTTACACCATAACCCAGGAAGCTCTGTCCAACTGAGTCATTGCAAGGATGGGAGGAGGGTAGCGTGCAAGGTGGAACTGCTCACCATACCTGAGCTAATTTGTCTTATTGCTTTTGAAATGCAGCACTAATTGTTTAACAATTAACCCTGTGACTGAACACCAGGAGAGCTGAAAGGCAGGAGCTATCCAGGCTGTCTGCAGTTCAGGATTCACATCCAGTCTCTGCAATTCATTTACATTGAGACGTTTTGCTTTCTCATGGAAAACAAGAGAAGACTCCCTCAACACCCCTCGCCACACACACCTTTGGGTTTCAAGACACCGGAGAAGAAAAATCCCTTGTGCTTTCAGTATATATGTATGTGACTAGAGAGGAAAACTACAGAGTAAGGACAGATTCGATTCCTCAAGCGTTATCTCACTGCTACCACAAAGCAAGTGCCACTACATGTTACAGAAGTTACGTAGACTCTTCTCTCCAGATTATTCATTCTCTACCAATTCAGCAACAATTCTGGTAGAGTAGAGAATGTGCTACAAACATGCTGGAACAATGCAGTCAAACAGAGAGCCAGCACTGGAGTGGAAACAATGACAGTTCCTCAGATAGTCTGAGTCTGCAGGTTTTATGAATTGCAATGCCATAATCAACTCAGACCTTTTCCTGTCAACTCTGCCATCGAGATGACAGAAGAGATGCAAGCAGGAGCTGTGAATTGCAGGGGGGGACATGACACAAGGACCAAACCTTATTATGTCAGCGCTCAGAGTGACTTAATTTTGCTGCAGAAGCCCCATGCTCTGCAGTAAATGGCCTCCTGCTCCATTTGCTTTTTCAAAGCTTGCTTCTGAAGGGATCCCTCTGTTTTGCAATGAATTTGAACTTGCTTCTGTGCTTTTTCGCAAGCACTTCAGTAACGGGAGGCACTTCCTGAGCCGCAGAGCGCCAAGTGTTGCCAATTCCCATCGAGCCATCGCTTGCAGCTCCAGTGCCTCACTCACTCTTCCCTGCTACTCCCTGCCTGGTGAGAGCAGCAGCATATGCTGCTCTGTGGCACGGCTTCGGAGGTGAGCAGGCATTTAAAAATAAGCAAAACCAAATAAAGGAACCGAAAGGATGGAGCCCTGCATAGCTGCTTCTGAACAGGTGTAACTCACAGGCAGTCACACCAAATCCTTGGGACCGTTGCTGCGATGGGTTTTTCAGAAGTGGCCCCAGCCATCTGCTGGTGGTCAAGCTCCATGATGTGGCAATCAATTACAGCTGTTATCTTGTCCTAGCTTTGACAGATGTTCCTCTCTTTCATTGTACAGTAATTACTAGTGAGCTGCCAGCAGGCTTCACACTTTAATTGTGGCGCTAATTTGAGACAAAGAGAGGAAAAAATAGGGAGAGACAGACAGGGAAAGGCAAAAGCTAAGACAGCTGTGGCAATTGAAGCATCCATGCATTAAACATTTCTTTACAAACAATAGGTGAAGGCAACCAGTTACCCGAGTAAGACTTGAAAAAGTGACACAAGCACCATCCAACCTCACTATATCCTGCAGTTCTTCCTTTCTCAGGGCGAAAGAGGGACACGAATCCTTCCTTGCCAAACAGGCTGTGCTAAAAATACCTGCCAGCCTTCTGGCAATGCATGGCTCCACAGTGCCACGCAGCATGAAGCCAACTACCTCACAGAAGTGCAAAGCGGGGGGATAAAGACACAGGGTGGGGTTTTGATTTGGGAAGGGGGAGCCTGTGTTGAATCTTCTCCGAGAACAAGGAAACTACTTAAATTAAAAGATTAATTATTGCTGCAAAACACAAGCAAAAACACTGCACTGCTTTGCTAGAGAGCGAGAGTCACATAACACCTGCCCTGCAATCTGGTGTTCATGGAGAGCCTTTGGAGATGGGCAGGAGAGAACAAGCGTTCATGAGAACAGGAGCCAGCAAGGTAGGAAACCTGGCGACTCATTTCTTATGTAACTCAGGGCTCTAAAGAGTCTTCAGCAAAGGGACCTGACAAGGTTTATCCTTTTCTTCTTGGCTGGTTTACATGCAGCATTTCAGTGTCATTTTTAGAGCTGCACCTTGTCTTCTGTAATTTTTAGAGCTGTATCTTGAGACTTCCACTGGAAGTCTCAACAACAAGCAGAAAAAATACTCAATTATTAAGAGCCATTCCTCAGCAAGCTACAGACGCCCTCCTACCTGATGTCCAAATTTGCATCAACTATTTTTTTTCAATTTAATTCACAATGGGCACTTTTCTTCTGTTGAATATTTATTGAATCTTTCAGTAGCACTTTGGCCATGGCTCTGTGATGTGTTTGGCAGTAATAGTGGCTTACACCAGTTTCTGTCATGCTCTCTTCCCTTTCCCCTACTGCCCACCCCATGCCCAGCTTCATGGCACTGTGTGCTCCCTCCTGATGCAAGCTGAGGCAGCACAACTATTTCAACATCAATTCAGATCAGGAAATGGAGAATGGCAGAAGGAATTAACACTCATTTCACATTAAAAAGAAGAAAAGAAAAAAAAATCGGGGGGAGGAGACTATCTTGTGCTGGCACAACTTACACTGAGGTTTTGCAAAACAGCTCACGGCCACCCAAAGATCAACCAGCTGCCTGAACTGGTGGAAGGGAACCAGAGAGCTTCCACCAGCATGGAAAAGCTCATCCAGCTCAGAAACCTTACACTGGTACAGCACATCACATCACGTGTGCAGGAGTGAGAAACACAAAACCGCTCATACCGCTATTACTGAGAAATCCTTCCCAACGAGACGTGCCTCCAGTTTAATTGGACACAGTCAACTGCAGGCATCTGGACTGGAGCTCAGATTTCTGGTGAGCTCAATTCCACTGACATTTTCTGTCCAAAAATTTATTTGTTTCTATGTGCTCTCAGATTCACATTTTAATGCCTCTTACTGACCTTTTTTTATTTTCCCTGTCATGATCTCAAGCAGTGTTTGTTGATTTCATATTTTATTACTATTTCGTTGTTGGAAAAACTTCTGAAATCAAATGGTTGGAAAAACGTACAAGGTTTAGGTGGTTGCTGAACACAACCAGCCAGCTCCTGCCAATAATGGCAGCATAAGTTAACTGTCTGGGATCACCACACAGCAGCTGACAAGGGAAAAGAGGGGAAGGGACAAAGTTGTACATTTTCAACATGTTTCTAACATTACAAATAGCAGAAGTAGTGGTTTTACAGAAGCAGAACTATGTGGTTCACTGACCAATGATTTGAAATGGCTTCTTTGCAGGAACTGCCATTTATATCTGGATTACTGCTTTTAGAAAAGGGACTTTGGGACAGTGCTGTAAACATCTGCCAGGCAGTGAGATGTTATGCAGACAGACAAGAAATGGAGGTTGACCAAAACTCACTAGGGTCTTGCTACCTGACAAGGTAAAGTCAATGACTTGGAAAATAGTATCACAACAAACATAACTGTACTGGAATAAGCTTCATAGTCTGCTTACAAACTCATCTTCTACTCGACTTCATGTCCTACAGGCAAACTGTCCTTTCCTTTTGTTTCAATGCACTGGTCTTCCTCTTCAGAGGCACACGGGAGAGAGCACAAAACACATTCCCTATCCGCTGAAATTCTAGATTACATTCCCCATGCTACCTTGTCAAATATGAGCAAATATCACCTTTAAAACTGTAAGTCCCCTGAGACACCAACTGACCATGTTGCCACTGTAATTTCTCCTGGATATATTTTGCTGTTCTAGTCAAGCAGACAGATCCCACAGAGTCTCACCACTGCCATTCTCTTCCGGGACACCACAGAAGTACAACAAGCAATACCAGTTACACGACACTGCTATACCCCTCTGTATCCCCCAAAAAAGAGACGTGACCCCCAGGGAGTGGATCCTTGGAGTCAGACGATGCTGACCTCTGAGCTCGGTCTCCACCAGAGAGGACTTAGTAAATGCAAGGCAATCTCTCAGCTGTCCTCAATGCTAAACAGGCAATTACTATGCTGATTGATTGATTACAGTTCCCTGTCTAAATTGTATCAGGAGAGAAGGGAAATCACTCTGAAAACTAGAAAAATCACAGTGTAACTTCAGACAAGTGCAGAGAAGTATTTTTAGTAGTATGAATAACAAGCAGGTGGACTGGAGTCAAATCATTGCCCTGAGCAAACAGCCCAGAAAGCAGAAGGATCCGCAGCCCTCCCGAGCACGGAAAAGATGGGCAGGGATTGCAAATCAGCCGTGACCACTTCAGGCCATGACCCTTTGTGGGAAATTAACCAGTGGGGAAAAAACGAAAAGAAAAAGCTTCCCTGAGCCTGATGATCCCAAAGTACCACAGGCGTGCAGCCATTCCCCGTACTGCTGTGGGAGCACCAGCTCTCCAAAAGGGACATGCCCTCCCACTCCTGGCTGCATGTCATTTTTACATTGTACCAGTGACTCGAGTGTCCTTGTGCTTTCATTTCATCAACCATGTCTTAGCACCCATGGTCAGCAGCTGGCAGGCAGCTATTACAGGTGTGGCAGAGATGGTTCCAAACCTGCTCCCTGCTGGGAGACAGCAGAGCCTCCTGAACCCAGGTGGGATCCCAACAACTCCCAGTCAAACTGGCCTGCCAGGTCCCTGCCAGGAGCACCAAAGCCACCGGGCTCTATGTTCTTGCAGCTCTGTGGCAGCACTTGCCTACGCAGCCGGCTCACACTCCCACCACCACCTCTTGAGCCTTTCACTCTTCAGCACTGCTCCCCATCCTTCCCCCTTGCAGGCACATCTGGGCACCAATTGTCAGCTTTCCAGATCCTGTCTGGAGAGGTCCTCAGGCTGAGGGGTCCCTGGCACTCAGCCCCTCTCTGTCTGGGCCCAGCTGGGAGGGCTCAGCCCAGGCTTTTCCACCTCTTGAAACACACAGGTCCTGCTGGGTGTCCAGCCAAACTAACTACACCATAACAGTCCTCCAACCATGACAAGCACAAATGCCGAAGAAAACATTTCTCACTGTGAGCGAGTCTTCAAGGGCTTTCTACTAATCCTTTCTTCATTCAAACATCAGCTAAAGGGGCACTCCCTCCTCCCCATCCCCAGTGCCCGCCCTGGCACATGCCCCACACAAGACTCCACAACAATCCATGCCAGGTTTTGAACTGTATCCACAGCAAGAATAAGATTTCAATTTTTATTAAGGGCTCCCTCACACACAGCAGGGAAGCCTGTTACAGCTGCTTCACTGCAGGGCACTGCCATTGCCACTCACCCTGTGCCCACCCAGTGCTGGGGATGCTGCACACGGTGATTACGGTCACAGCTCCGTAAAGAATGTTTTTTGGGGGGGAGAGAAGAGAGCAGTGGATAAAGCCCAGCTGCCAAAACTTTTAATTCCTTCTCACAGGATCAAGGCTGAAATGTTTGAAACAATTTCTTAACAAAAACAAAAGAGGCTGTTGAAAAGAATAACATTATGACAGCTGCTGGGAAAGCCACCAGTGGGTGAACACCAGTCACCGGCAGATCCCATCCCTGCTTACAGGAAGGAAGGGATTTTTATATCCTGAGCTGCAGTCTGCACTTTTTATTTACTTTCCCCTTTCTCCTAAAGCCACCTTGGCTTGAGCTTACTGCTGTCCTGTTTCCAGAGTTCAGGAGGGGTTTTACAAGTTGGAAGGGACACAAATCAGGCAGCTATGATGTTCTGCCTGTATTTTAGCTGTGATCATCCAGTGGCCACAGGAGACGGGCACAGAGGGGCTGATCTGCACCTCTCGTCTCACACAGGCTCTGGCAGCAAACAGGACACACATGATCTATTCAATCCCCGTTAAAGTATTGCTACATGAATAGGAAATTTGATTGGATCAGATACACTCTGGGACATGAAGACATCTTTCCTGCCAAAAAAATGCTACCAAGGGGAAGGTGTTTTCTTCAGAAATCTTCACTCTCTTTTCAAGGCCAAAAGCTTTGCTGCTTTTACATTCCAGGACAAACTCACTCGCTGTAAATATACTTCTAAACAAAGTTTCCCCACAGAAAAGCACCCCATGCATCATCATAGTTTCAAATGAAATTAAGTTAATGATGTACACTTAATGACAGGTATGTGCTTTTAAAACAACAGATGTGGCACAGATGTAGTTCAAGGTAAAGACAACAACAAAAGCTCTCCCAATGCTTCAGAAAATGTTTCCACAGAGCACCCTGCACTGCACCACCTGTGCCTTTAAGCAGTTGTCAATCAGAGGTTGTTTCTTCCCTAGGTACAGCAAAACCTCCCTTGCCCACTTACACACCTTGTTTATATGTTTATTTCGAGGGCTTTTATAGACGCAGCACTGACAGATTTCCAAAAGATAATTTCCTCATCATCCCCACTGCTGAAGTTGCCTCCAAGGTTATCCCCCAAGCTTCTCCTGCCTCATTCACCATCTAGCTTGGGCAAAGAAAGCAGAACAGGTCAGAAATCTCTGTCACGCCTTGCATTTCCCCTTGGTCAAATATTTTTCAGGAAGTAGTTGATCTGGCTTGCAGGTTATGAAAACCAAGGTCAACCACATCACTAGATGGCTGGTAAGAAAACAATACCATGTCTGAAAGGGGGCCAAAAGAATTAATTTGAAGTGGAAGTTATTTAGGATGAAGCTTTACAAAACAGGAAGAACAGCGCTATTATATCTTACAAGACCATTGTCAGAATGAAAGACACTGTGGCACTAAGACACATGCTAACAAGGGACACACACATCCCTAATAAACACATTTACATACTGTTGCACGTGATAATTGCTTTTATTCTACAGTCACTGGCTACATTTCCGGATCCTTTTGATTTCTGTCCAACACAAAAACCTAGCTTGCCCTTGCTCATGAATTTTGGAAGCCAGCATGAAAATATTCCAATATGCAGAATAGAAGCTTGTACAGACGTGCCAGCAAAACACAGCTCTGTGTGATCTGACGCATTATGAACATAATGGTTGCATTTTTTTTATGCACAGGAGCACAGGGTCACTTCATGAATCACAGGAGAAGAAAGAATAAAGAGGAGGAAGTACTAGGGGAGAGCACCTTAGAAGTCTAATTTAAAAAAGGATTTAAGAAATGTTGCGACATTTTACCTTGCATTTGGCAGGATCAAATTTGATTTCAGTTTATAGCAGCTCTCAGCAGTGCACTGGGAAAAACAGAGCCAACTGCTAGCAGGTGAAGAATAGCAAAAGAAGAATCTATCAGAGCTGTAACTCTCCTCGCTGTGTCACAACTCCTCTGTCTCTCCACTATTTTAGTCCCCTGCTCTGCCTGACACAACAAATTAACCAAGGGCACCAGGCTCTAATCCGGCAGGAGCTCCCGGCTCTGAGCACCATCTTCGCCCCAGACACCCTCCAGAAGATCAGGCAGCAGCACATTCGGAACAACATGCTGGAATGTGTGCGGGGAGGAGCTTCAGTCTCCCACCCCGAACAGAACAAGTCTCTCGCCAGACCCTGGCTGAAATTTGGCACGTTTGCCCCTCCACACACAGTACAGATGGCAGGATAGACGCGCCTGCTGGCGCAGGAAAGCTGTGCCAGATCTCAGAGGGTGGCAGGGAGGGAAGGCATTTGCAGGGAAGGGTCAACCAAGATGAGTGCTCGCTTCCCTGATCTCTGCCTCCCTCGGGAGGCTGCTGGAAAGACTTGGCAAGGAGGGTCGTCTCTACTCCTGGATGCCACTATCTGAGTATTTCAAAAGATCTCCCCACAAATCATGTATCCTGCTTGATGAATTGCTTTTCTCTCCTCTATGAACAGCTGCTTATCTGTTACTCCTTTCCGTATCCATTCGCATTGATTTAATTAATGCTCCTCTGAACATTCTCCAAGGAAACTAATGGCTTTGGTGGTCACTGAAAGGTGCCGAGTAATTTGCAAGACCATTTCCAGTTAAGATTCTTTAGAACCCTGCTGTCACCTAGCCTTGCTCTACAACCAATTACTGAAGCATCTTGAAAGGTTTAGTTCCCCAGATGCACAGCCCAAATGTGCAATGAGGAGATGACACCCTTCCCTCCATCACCACTAGTATTGCACTCCCTGCAGTCCTACATCATACTCCTGTTCCACCAGAACACAAATCAGACTGCAGTACAAATAAACAGAAAAGCTCCACAGATTTCTCTTTGTTTAGCCTCCGTAACATCTGCCAGAGCCAAACGGAAAGACCAGGTTTGGCTTTCGACTGAGATGCTAGAAGTCCTCTAGAGACTGAAAATCACACAAGGGAAAATCAGATTTTAAGCCACAATAAACATGTCTTCATGCGATACTATAAACTTTCACAAAATAAAAATAAACGTTCATGTAAACCAAACACCAGACATCATCTATCTCATCAGCTGTGGGCCTGCATGCCCAGGAGAAAAAAAAAAACATATGCAATCCTATGGAGTACCAGACTGGGTGTTCAGGCAAGGCAGTTGCTGTTTGTGTCTCCATTTCCCAGCCTTTTTAGAAACAGAAATTATCCCTTCTTTCTCTCTCCCCACTCCCAATCAACTACATATTTCCCAGCTGCCATTCCCTCCTCCTATCTGCAAAATGAGGAAAATTAAACCAAATCCTTATAAAGCCTCAACACCTAGAGACAAAACACACCACTTACTAGTAAGACCCAGGCATGTATTATCATACAAAGTAAGCTTGTTTAGGTGCTCAAGGATTATTCTTGTGTAGATATAGTCACATATCAAAAGAAACCTTAAGAGAGCCTTACACTGCACACATGCTGTGAATCTGTAAACTTTTTAGTAGCCATTTGCACATTAAAAAAAAGCATGTTTAAAGAATCCTTGAAGATCAAAGCACACCAGAACAGAGTTTTTAGATAAAAGGAAAGATAACATGGTATAGAAATCCCTACAGTCAACCCAGCAGTCTTCATGACATTTTAGTCGCATCTTTATTCCTTTCTACCTCAAAAACCCCAAAGGTCAATTAATTTAAATTGGTCAAAGATCAGCTGGAAAGTGAGAAAGACTAGAAATAAAAACGGATTGACACAGTGCATCCAAAAGATGCTTTTCAGAGAAAATACTTTTTCTTGTATTTGTGAAGCGCATCATACACTTGGGGCACTAAATACTATTTCAAATAAGTACCCAGGTGGGTGGAAGCCAGCTCAGGTGCACCAGTGACCAAGTGCTGCAAATGAACCTTGCTCGCTCTGTGACAGCGTGCAAAATTGCTCACATGAAGCAGAACTCTCACCTCAGGCTGGAACCAGAGCATCCTTATGGAATGCCAAATATCCATCATTCAGCAGAAATAGCTCCCATCAAAGTAAGTCTCAACAACTATAGAAATTACACCTATACACACAAGATTTGATTGCAGTCATGCAACTGTATAACTACATGCAAAGACATGTCATCGTTTTCTGTGGTGCTCTACTCCTGCTTAAAGTACGCACAATTCTCTGAATTTTAATAAAAAAGCAAAGTATATGAAAGAGACATCAAAAGTTGTCACTAAATACTTCCAATATGCCCGTAAGTCACAGTTTTGTGACTTGCTTTTGCCATTAAAATGGCTGTGTAGCGCTATTTTAAAAGAATAACTGTGAAACAGACGCTTGCTTGCATGAACTGAGCCTTTTCTGGTACCAGTCTTCTGGATGGTGGTGGGACAGAGCTGGTTGGGACAAGATACAGTGGTGGGGGATCAGCCCTGGGGGCTGGAGCACGATGTGCCATCTCTAAAGACACCAGACAAAGCAAAGCCCCTTGCTGAAAAACACAGGAGCAGGGTATTCTCTCCCTCACAAAGAGAGACCATCTAAATCAAATCACTTAGCTCTCACTTTTCCAAAATCTGGCTCTGGACTACCATCAAGAGTGAAAAAATGCTCCCTACATCATTAATGTACAGCCTCACATTCAAATTCAAAAATCTTAGACAGCTACAAACAATCAGTCAAACAACATTACTTTGCATTAATCAAGTCACTGTTGACGCTTGACAGCAGCGAACACATGATTTGTCTAATCTATTTCAATAGAGAATACTGTCAATTTACCAAAATCAGTTTATGAGGTTCCCTAGAAACCTTCTGGTTCCCTAGGAACCTTCTGGTTCCTTTAACAATTAACATTGCTGCATTGTAGACAGAATCTTTCCCTTAATCCAGTAAAATGGAAACTTCCCATGACTTCAAACTTACTTGGCCAAGACACAAAAGATACACCAAGCAAGTTCAGACACACAAACTGAAAAGTAGAAAACGGAATGCACACATCAGCTGAGGATGCAGTGTTTAATAGAGTTATTTTAATACCAGATGGCTATATTCACCAGTGTTAAGCCTTCTCTTTGGCCCTTTTTATAATCTGGGATCCAATTTACTAAAATTCATCCTATGTACATCAGCTTCCTAAAATGCACCACAACTCGACCACCTAAATAAAACACATGTGTTTATGGACCATCTGTCATGGTCACAGGTCACTTCACAGTAGTGGTTAGGACTTTAGAAAGCAGATGCCTGACAGTCTAGAGAAAAGCTATTTAAACAGGGCTGGGGAAAGCATGAGACATGGCAGGAGGTACTATCTGCACCACATTTAGGCTTGTAAGGCTCGAGGTAGAGGCAGCAGGAGAGATGTCCGTGCAGTTTGCACAACGTAATTCACTATATCAGCCATCTCCTGGCTGTTAGCCACTTTGCACTTTGGGGTTTTATTGCAGTAAATAATACTTAATTTTTACCAGATGTTCATTCATCAATATCCCCAGAGGCTGCTTCAAACACATTCACTCCTCCCTTAGCCTTTTCAAACCAGTCAAGTCTATCAACAATCCTGTGATTCCTCCTAGCCTTGTCACAATTCCCAACCTGGGATGGATGAAAAGATGGCAGAGACAGCCCATCCCTTCCTGAGCGTACCAGAGCAGCAGTCATCTGAGTTTCTACAGTTTGTAGTACATTCTGACTACTCCTAGAATAGTCTGTAAATGGTAACTACAAACAACACAAGCCAGGCACCAAGTAAGGCTCAATTCCCTCCACTGAAGACCAGCACCTCCGTGATTTGATCAATCAGTGATTGATACTTAAACTTAGTTTTTTCACCTTTTTTTTTTTTTTTTTTTGGTAAGGGAACTCAAGAATAAAAAAGTTGAGAGCTACTATTCTATTGTAAAAGAAATTTCACGAGGGCAGTTATGCAACCCCACGGGAGAGACTACAAAACACAAGCGATAGGAACCCTTTTTGCTTCTCTTGTTTTAAAGGCAAAGTTGATGAACACACAAACCTTTCTCCTGGAAATAAGATGAGTTGGCTCAAGCTCTCCAAACATAGAATTACTGAGCTTACTTGGGAAATCTATGCAAGTTGTACTCTTACTTCAAATGCTAACAAGATGGCCGAGGCACTGCAAGCCAAGTGTGTGGGTCATGCAGTGCTTTTATTTACTAATGAACATTGAGGGTGGGTTGGCCCTGGGAAGAAAAATCTGAGAAGCATCAAAACTTGGCTCACAGCTTGCTGTGATAAATGCTGGGAATATGTATTTTAGAAGTGTGCCTGGAATAAAGACCTTTCTTATACCAGCAAGTCAGGCAGAGGTTTTTTCCCCACCTACTGCCCTTTTGAAACTGGGGTACAGTTCCTATTTCTAAGCCCATTTAAGAAATTGCCCCTCATCAGCACACATGGAATCTGTGATCTTTGCACCCTCAGGAGGCAGGGGATTCATCAGAACACACAGGGTTTCTCCCAGACACATATCAGCTATTGCCACAGCAGCTAAACAGCTCTGGTTAAGTCTGAAGCCTGCATTTTGCTGCCTTGGCTGGAAAAATAACAATTCCACCCCACCTTGGACTGTCAGATCTTCATGTCTCTGCTGAATTCACATTCTCACTCTCCAATCCCTTCACTGTACCCTCCCCTCTTCCAACATTCTTTTTAAAAACTAGAAAAGTTTGTTTAAACAGACACTCTTGGCCTCAAAGATATTTTATCTTTTTTTCCCCACTCCCTCCTCTTGCCCTTTTCCCAGCAGAAATCACCTTCATGTGCAGTGTTTGTTCCACATGGAAGAACTTCCCTTTGCCCTGGCTCATCCCTCCCCATCAGGGCTTCAAACCATGAATTTTATGCTGCCCCTTGACTGCAGCCAAGACTGAAGCAAGGAGGATCAAAGCAGCTGTGAATAAATAATGCTAATAGTAACAGTGGTGTTATGAACATTCATTATTAATATGTTTTATTTCTAAACCACCATGACAGTCTAGACCACCCTGCAAAACATGAGGTACATCTGTTACACACTCTCGTCCCTGAAAGCAGCATCAGAGAAGTTGGTGGATTTACATGGTGTCAGCAGGCAGAAAATGCCCCACTTCAATAAACTCCACAGGTTAACATCCCAGCAGGCAGTGACTGGTTCAGCAGGTAGCACAGTACAGAGTCCAGTAAATAAAAAAACTTCCTCCAAAGCACAGGGGTTATAAGTGCTCTCTGACATGAGAGAATATAAGTCTTCAAGAACAAGAATTTAAGCTGGAGATGTCACTAGCCTAATTTTGCTCAACTATCATACGCAGACAAATGACCCTGTTGTTACGTTTTCAAGAGATACTTTAACTGTAAGTGTTAACATTTCAGAGCTTTAAAGCAGAACAGGCACATAAGGCAACAAGAGGCCAGAAATCACTGTGATGGCAAGATCAATAATTGTAAGGTCTTGCTGCTCTTTCAATGAGGTGTTAACCACAACCAAGTCTCAGCACCTTGGTGTACCCTGCATCACGTTCCTGCTCTTTGCTGCATCTTCCAATACTGACCAGCTTGGCATCAAATCCCAGAGCACCTGAGGGCACATTCAGCAAGTAATACAAACCTGTGCCAAGGCTGGAACAAAAATGGATTCAAAACCAACCAGGTGGCTTTCTGCTCCTGGGCTCAGGGCATGTCCACCACTGGCACCAGGAACTCCAGACGGGATCTGCATGCCAGAGGTTCAGCTTCCACTGCTGACTTTCAACACTTCTGTCTCTCTCATGACTAATCACCATGTGTGTGTAATTACAGACGCAAGGAAAAGGGTTATTTTGCATTTTCCTCTTCAGTGCCAGAAACTTCCTTCCTTCATTAGGGATTCCAGAACCAGGACTTAAGGGCCCTATGTTCTTTGCTAGTAATATCTACTCTGTAAGGAAGGAAACGACATTCTTGCCCTCAGAGCTGAGGCAGATCTGGGCTTCCAATTCTCACTCGGATATGGCTAAGAGGCAAAAAGCCCCAAACAAAAGCAAGAAGGAAGGCCCCAGGAACATGCAAATGTGTAAGCTGTTGGGGAAAGCTGTGATGTTAGTCATCACCTTACACTTGATTTTACAGAAAAGCAAGCTGACATTTAAAAATAAAGTCTATACAGGAAGAATAAAATAGACAGAAAATACGTATAAATGTTTAGACGAAATATTAAAGGAAATTATTTCAACACGATTTTAAAAACACCTCTGCTATTACAGAAAAGCAATTAAGTTGTAACTTCCTTCTTTTCAATACAAAGTTAAAGACTGCTAAATTGATTTTTCTGACTTTATTTGATCCGTGACTTGTCAGTCAATTATCAGTGGGGATGCTGAAAATGCTTCATCTGTCTGTACAACAAGAAGCCTTTTCTCAAATACCAGAGACAAAACCAAGTCCCAAACAGCAGCAGTCTACAGAGCTTCAGTTCCCTTGGACAAAGACATTCTTGACAGGTGGAAGGTAACTACGTATTAAGGGTTGATCCAGCCATGTGGTTCCACCTGCTTAAACAGAAAGGGGTCATTTTAGAATAACATAGTAACTGGGTGCAGTCTCCCAGGGGCAAGCTCTGAAACCACTTCAAATGGTTTAAGTGGCCTTGTAACAATGAATTGAGCTGGTTTAGAATGACCATGTCAGAAGAATGATTTTTGTGTGTTCATAACTCAGCTGGGTACGTGCAACTCCAGCAACTGGAATGCTGAAGAAGTATTTACCCTTCAAGAGCTATCAGCTTCCAAGAAAGGAAAACAAGGTGAGGGTAGCAGGGGGAAACCAACATGAAATTTCAGTAGTTTAGTGTAAGAGTTGATTCCAGTGACATAATATTCTGTCTCTTTTTGAGCAACAGGCTTTCACCAGAAGGAAAACTAAAAACCTATGTGGAGAACAACAGTAGAAAGAATCAGACTTGTTTTTCTATTTTGACTTCTGTTCACTGAAGTCTTACCTGAACTCACAAAGCTTGTGCTAAGAGACAAAGTCCTGTACTCTGAAGTAGTATCACTACAGTGTCAGTGGATGTTTGAAAATATTATCTGAACTAAACTTTACATCACTGAATCTTCAAGACAGTTAATAAGAAATATCCGTGTTGAGCACAGTTGGTTTCTGACTACGCAAAAATAATTCCCTTTCCTTTCAGGGCATCCCATGGCCTGTGCTTGTGGCCAGTTCAATAGCTGCTTTTCATTATCTTTACCCTTCTCACCAGTCTTCACATTAACTCAAAGCACACTGTCTTTTTCACTTCCTTTTCAAGGGCAGCAAGAGGGATCCAGACAAGAATGGCTAAAACATAAAACTGATGCTTTGATGTTTGAGATACTTAATGTTTCTGAGTTTTCAGTACCATGTAATTTTAAGAGCTAATTATGAAATTACTGTATATGTTCAAAAGAATTTTCCTCCAAACCAACATTCAAGTTCCTGAAACCAACATCCAAGTCACCCACAGACATTTTAGCAAGGCTAACAGCCCCATGTTGAGTGGGTTTCTTGGCTAACCCTTCTTTCCATATCTCAGGCCCAAAGGTATGATGAGTTCTGGTAATTTTCAATCACTAAAGCAGAAACAAAACAGATGACAGCCAGTGTCAGTATTACAGTAAGCATTATAACCCTAAACACAACAGAAGCAATAATGTGGTAGATGATGTGGGCTTGTCTTCCTGATGCTCACATTTGAAGAAACCAAACTAAATAAAAATCCTCTCTCTTTAAATTGAACTTGACAGCCTTAGTTTCCAGACTGGTCTGATCTTGCATTTTGTGGAGATATAGTTTATAAGTTCACGTCACGGGAGCCAGCAGAATGATTCGGAGCCAGGAGAAGCACAGGGAAACAAACTAAGTCTTATTTTCAAGAAAGGTGGGACATAAAGCTTGGAGGGGGGTAGAGAGGACAAAAAACCTGGCCTGCAATTTCACTTTGGGCTAAAAGACAGCTCATTTTACCTGCCCCACTGTCTTTGCTCTCAAACCTGCCCTTGAGCCGTGACTTACTGAAGGCTTGACACTGGTACTTCTCAGACTTCAGCTGCAGATGACTGACTCCTGTAAGAAATGCTCAAAATCTGCCTTCTTAGTCAATTTGCAGAACCAGTTTGTCATCTGTAATTGTAGTCTCCAGTTGAAAGTTTTCTCACTAGAAATATTTTAACACCTCTGCTTCAATCTGCACAACTACCAAGTCAGCCAGGCATTTGCTACCACCATCTTCATGTTTCTGGCATTGAACCCAAGAGGCCATTAATGCATGTACAGTCCAAAGGTGATAATTTAGAAGTACACAAACAAGGATTGCTGCTTGCATTCAGCTTCTTGACTGTGGTGCTCCTTGGTGCCAATATACACTTGCCAATCCCACTAACCACATTTTATAAACCAACTGTTAGTAAGAGGCATCATAAGCTGCATGCACACACAAAAGCCTCCACAGCTTCCACACACAGAAAAGAAACTTTATGAAACAATTCTATTGTATTTGGAGTTTGCAAGGAAGGAATAAGAAAGCACAGAGCTGTGCTCAGCTCCATCTCCAGTAACCTGGAGTGAAGCCTTCCCACCATCTATGACAGTGATCATTTTGGTTAGGAACACAACTGGATTCTTCCCTGTGAGGATGGTGAGACACTGGCACAGGTTGTCCAGAAAAGCTGTGGATGCCACATCCCTAAAAGTGTCCATGGCCAGGTTGGATGGGGCTTGGAGCAATCTGGTCTAGTGAAAGGTATCCCTGCTTGTAGCAAGGCAGATGTAACAAAATGATCTTCCAAAATAAACCACTCTATGATTCTAGAAATGTAACAAAGCCAACCATTCTGAATGTTCATATAAGTAAAATAAGCTTTGTCACAGGCACTCCTACTGAGTAGGGCTTTGCAGAAATAAAGACTGCTTAGGAAACTTCACTATTATAATCTTCTTTGGGGATCTGTGGCTGCTCTGTAATTACATTCCACTAGACCTGTGTACAGTCACTGTCACACTCATACTATGAATCAGTTAATTGTGTCAACCAAGATAAATCTCATTTCCAGCCCTGGAGAGCTTTCATAAATCCTGATAGAAAGGGGTGACAGGAGGAAAGCTCTGAGAGATCAAAAAGCAACTGAATTTAGAAGCGGCACACTTTCCAGTTTTGGGATATACAGCAATCCACACAAACACATTTAAAAATTGAACCAAATACACAGAGTGGAGCAAAACTCACCCAGGTAAGGCAACATGTTGTAAAATGACCAATGGTACTACTAAGACTCAATTGACAGCAAAACAACAACAAGCAAAATATATTACTTAATTTCATTTTTCTCTCATGCTCCCTCAATAAATCCAAGACCAGGAAAACAAGCTTTGAAAACATGGAGCAGTAACAGAGAACAATGAAAACCCGAGCAAAATCAAAGGAAAACACACAACAAAGTGATGGAAATAAATTTCCCTTTTATCTCTGCAAACCCATGGTTGTCTTCAGAACGATGCTCTGCACACTTCTGCTTACCCAGGAAAAACACCACCTGTATATCCACCATCATATTGCTGTGAATGTCCTCCCCAAACCCAGACTGACTGATCTCAGCAGCTGGAAAGGTGGGCAGGCCTCTCGTCCTCACTGCACACAGATAGTTACGGAATCAGAAAGTTGTTTAAAAGACCTTTAAAACATCACTGGTATTTTACAAGTTCCTGCCCTAGCTTGTTCTGTGCTAATTTAGTCACACTCCTATGTCTCAAGTTTCTTCTTCCCCCTCCTCCTTGACAGGATTTTTACAATTGCCGGTCAGCTTTTGCTCCATCAGAGCAAATTATTTACCCTTTAGGCAGTTCGTTCTCTTTCCCACCCCATGGGATCAGGTTGTCCAAGTGAGGTATCTATGTGCTGCTCTTTCTATTATATTTCTATTAAAACGCTGAGGAAGAGACAGCAGAATTGGGAAGACAGTGACCTGTGATTAGTCATGCAACAGTATGAAACTTCTCTTTGCCTCTCCTGTTACTTTAAAATATTAAAAATGTTGCTCTTGGACAGTCTGACATGTAGAACAGTGAGGGAAAAACCACACTGAGCTTTCCAATGGAAACTGTTTCAGCCGATTTGGCAAGCAATGTGTTTGGAAGGGTCACAAAACAAAGCTAATCCACCCATTTCAACTTCAGTCTAAAAGTTTCTGCAATAAAAAAGTGGTGGTTGAAACTCACCAAGAATTCAAAAATTAAGAAGTCCAAACTGAAGATATTACAGTGTCATTTACTTCTATGCCATCCCAAAAGACATATATACTTGACCACTTTGGCAGAAAGTGGTCAAGATGCCAAAAAAGTGTTTCCTAGAAATGGTTAAATGGAAATGTTTGCATTCCTCTGTTTTCTCTTGATCTCTGGCAGCACAGAAAAAAATCTGACCTTTTACCTACTCATCAATTTATTAAAACATAAAAAACACACAGGATCACTTGAGCATGTGGATTTGACTCCATTATTATACCATATAATTTCAACAGCTTGTGGTTTTATTGTCCACAAAAAGCAGTAACTTACTGAAGTGAAAACAACAGTGGTATTGCATTTGTGGTACAACACCAAAACATACTCACAACTTTAAAGCTGGAACTTGTTTCTATTTCCTTATGTGCAGAAGTTGTCAAGGCTTTTGGGGAAAAACTTTTTCCCTTTTACCAAGTAAGTGACAACATAGCTGTATATCTAATTAAGTAAAAATGTAAGGTCAGCATACACATTACAGGAATGGTTTTATCTCAAATGACTCAGCTATGACCTGTCAGAGGCCAGCCAGTACCAATACTGCTGCATCAAAACCAGATTTCATTCCTTACCTTCCCTGTCCACATATCTCTAATATTTATGGGCAGTCTGGTAATGGAGATTAGGCTATGACTTATCAGGCTGCAATAAGACATGTTAACATGGAATTATGGCCCTTTAGCATAACCAATAATGATAGGTAATGTTATTTACCTGAAGAAACATCGCTGTCACAGCTGCAGCTCATTCTACTGAGTATAATTTAGTTCAATCATTTATAAATGCCTGCCTTGCTTATGCTTTCCATTTTAATTTCCTTGTACTCCTTTAGTACTCCTTGTACTAAATCTCACCATATTTAGAAAGACAGTTTGGATGTCCTCCTTAATAACCTACGAAAGTAACCAAAAGCAAAGACTGACACACACAATTATTTCACCAAAGAGAGTTCCATTAACCAGTCACGTCAATTGAAGACTAACCCTGCAAACACAGCCACGCACCTGAGGCACAGTCAGCCCTGCTGCTCCCACGCCGTGACTCGCCCACTAGGCAACGTTTGCAGAACAGATGGAGAATATGTCTGAGGTCACAAATCAGGTCCACATAATTTTTTCCCATCTCTGCCCTTTCCTGGATGCTGCAAAGTGATGTAGTTAAATGCTGCACGATACCCTGCAGCAATAGTACACACTACCACGCACACCATTTCAGACAAATTCTGTCAATTCTCTCATTTCTTCTATCCTCAAGCTAAACTCAAGACTCCATGTTTTGCTCATCCCTCATAAAAGAGGCTAAACACCATTCCTAGAGAAGTCATTCCAAAGCAGGTACAGGAGCTGTTTAGTCAGCCTCCAGTGCCCTCCAGACCTCGGCATGTCTTCCCATCTCTCTTCCCAACCTTATGGGACGCGTTTCCCTCAACTGACTGTGATTTGAAACAAAAGAAAATCATGCCAAATCATAATGAAACTATTATGCTTCCAGTAAGAATCATGATTTCTCTCTCCCTACTGTGCATTTTTTCCTCTCAGGCAACACCATGATTGAGAAAATGCTACAGCACTGCCATAAGGGCGATGTGCAATTGAGGTAGGGAGGCCACAACAAATTTGTAATCATCTGGCATGATGAATACAGCAATGCTACAAACACTTCTAAAGAGTTTGCCACCTTTTCCTTACCCTAAGCAACCTTCAAGACTAAAAACTATCAAGCTGTTTTGTGCATTTAGACAGCTGATTTGAGGTCCAGCACAAGAGATTTCACAGGAGGAAGAGGTGGATGACAACTCCTACATTCAAAAAAGCATCTCGACGACAAGCAAAAGGGGATAAGAATTCTGAAAAACACCCACCGGATTTTTCTTTCACGTCTTTAAGCTCTCTGACCAATTTCGGTAGTGATTAACAAAGGAAGTCCTTCAAAAGCCTGTTAATTCACGAGCCCACTCATTTATTCTCTGTATGCATGATGAGATCTTGGCACGTACATAGACACTTGAGAAGAGATTATTTTCATCTGCCAATATAGTTATGACTTTGCTAATATGTCTTCCTAGTTCAGGATATTTTTAAGCAATCTGAAGACTAATGAATCACAGGGAAGAAGAATGTTACTGGGCAGAATACACAAGGCATGAAAAAAGATAACAGACAGATGAACAATTAATTTTTGATTACAATTAAGTAATGACACTTACCGAGAACATTTACTCAGAGAAGACATCGCTGGGACTGCAGTCACTTTCTGTGACATGAGCAACATCACTCAAACTAGGCAGGTTCATGCAAACAGAAGATATCTAGTGAATTTTACAGACTAAGCAAGTTAATCTTGCATATAAAATATGAACATGCAGAGAAGAAAACTTAATCCTTAAAACTGAATTAATTGCAGACCTTTAAGCACAGACTGGGTCTAAGTGTCTGAGCTGGAGCTGCTCATCTCATAGGCCTATTCTGTTAAAGCATAATTATCATCATACACCATCATCTCATGGGATTGCCCTGAAATGTTCTCAAAGTGGTTACTAACACTCTGGCTGTGCTAAATCACTTTCAAATTGGTGCTACTCTTACTTTAAAAAATACTGAGTGAATAACTTGTCATCCATTCAGAGAAGGGGAAGTTAGATGGGTCTATGTGACAATTTCCCCTTTTGCTTCAATTCAGTTAATACACAGAGAAAACAAGAGGGGAATTCAAAAGCCAACCGATTTTAAAGAAAACAAAAACTAGATTACACCCATGAGGTATTTCAAAGACAATACTGGACTCTAAGCTCAGAATTACAACATTAAAAGAAAAGCAGGCTGGAATTGACTAGGAAAAAAACAACTATGGGCCATTAAGTCAGAAGTAGGACAGAAGAAATGTTTCAGAGAGCTTTTTAATTACAAGTATTAATCTGTATTAACTGGAGAAGGGGTTTGGGCTTTTTTAAACTGAAGTGCCACAGAGGGTATAAAGTACTGTCCAACAAGGCTGTTCTTCAGAGGTGGGGAGAGCCAAGTTTTGCATACATACGGTTTCTTTGCTTTTTCAATCTGCCAAGTTGTTACAGTGTTTCAATCATCAGCCTCAGAAGAAATAAGTTTTACAGAAGGCACTGTCTCACCTGAAAATATTATTTATTTTATTCTTCATAAACTTGGGATGAGAGCTCTGCATTACGTGGCAATCCTACAACGATGCTTTACAAGATCACATATGAAAGGACAAGCTCTCTAAGGACATGCCCATTGAAATCTTAATTGTACAAAATGGAGAATGAAGACACTCCTGAAACAGAGGAGTAAACACCCACAGTAAAGGAGGCATTATAGAATTTTTTAATTATGGTTATTGGAAGAGAATTTCAGCAACTGAGGGAGGATGAATTCATCCGCTCTATGCATTCGATTTATTCACATACACATCATGTTTGTTCATTATAGCCCTCTTTCAAACCACGCACATACACACAAAATTCATTCAAAGCCTGAAACAACCCACCTCTGAGCAGATTCAAGTCTCGTAGAAGATTAATAGGCACAACAAGCAATCTCAGCTGCTAGGGGAAAACTATCCTAGTTAAATATTTCAGTGCTTTCATTAAACATCTGTCCTCTACACTGTGCTTGACAGAAAGGCAAGGTAGCTTCTCTCTGTTTTGGGTTGGTGTGGTGAGGTTTTGGTAGTGGGAGGGGTGGTGGGGGTTTGGAGGGGCGCTACAGGCGTGGTCTCTGGGAGAATCTGCCAAAAGCTTCCCCATGTCCAATGGAGCCAATGTGAGATAGCACCGAGATAGACTCACCAATGCCCAGCACTTGAGCCCATCAGTGACAGTTGTAATGAATTTAAGAAGGTGGGTGGAAAACCTGGGCAAGTTTTTAAGATTCAATTTTATTTCTCACTATCCTTCTCTGATTTGATGGATAATAAATTAAATTAATTCCCCAAGTCAAATCTGTTCTACCTGTGATGGCAACTGGTGAGTGACCTCTCTGTCCTTACCTCAACTCATTAACCTTTTCCTCTTCCCTGTCTAGATGAAAAGGGAGTGATAGAGTGGCTCTGGTGGACATCTGGCATCTAGTCAGGAATGGCCCACCACACTCACAAAGGTTACCAGACATCTGCTCCACTAAACCCAAGTTTTTGGTGGAGTGCCAACCAAGCATCCAGAGCAGTATCTTGGAGTAACTCAGCACCCTGTTGTGAGCCTGTGAAGATGTTCCAGTATTACCTACCTTCAAAATGCCTCCCTCACAAGGTAACAGCATGGGTGGGGTTTTAGACTAATCCAAAATCAGCTGGCAAAATACATGTAAACTACACTGGGAGCCTACTTCCCAAGGGTGGGAGGCAACGGGAGACACACATCCAGAACTGGCTCACTCCTTGCTTTAACAGTCACTTGTAAAGGCTGCAAAACACAAGCAGCAAAAAGTTTCCATGCCAGACAAATAAGGTTGCTTGGAAATGGCAGTGGCTTGTTTTACGACGTTCTCTCCCAACTCTTTAAATATAGAAAAAATGGGCAAGTCTTGAAACACTTGGCACACATTCCAATAAAATGGAGATGGGGATGGACATTGGTACCAGAGTAAGAAGCTGCAGGATGTATTTTACTCTCAAGCAAGTACAAAAGGATCACCATTCAAGCAGCTTCACTCCCCAAGAGATTTCTGGGCACCACGCAGGCTGCCACTGCAACTCATCCTTCCTTCCTCCATCCCTGGAGGATGTTTGCTCACACCATGCCCATCTGCCTTTAGCACAGTTACACTCTCAAACATCTCTTTTCCCCAACACACTGGGAGTGCTCAGGACCACCTGGTGCCCTAAAAATACCTGGAAATACTAATCAGCTCCTCACACAGAGTCCCTGGGCAATGCTAACCCCACTGCACAGTGTGCGAGCTGGAGGGCAGCCAGGAGCTTCTAGGGAATGTCCTCTGGTAGCTCCATTCACAATTTCACCCAGAATAAACTAGGAGGAAAAAAAGTAAAAGCCTAAGAAAAGCACTGATCTCTTCTACTTAAATAAATAATTAAGAGTTGCACTGTGGATGTCAAATAGCCTTGGGTTGCCAGGGCATCCTCAAAGAAATCACTGAGCTTGGGGTTTCTAACTCATCTCAACCCCTCACGCCACAGGGTGCCAGGGAAAGCTTAAATACCCTGCACTCCCAAACCCAGGGAAAGGTCACACCCACACCACTGGCCTAAGGGCAGCCAGCTGCACCATCCTCACCTCCAGCAACAAGTCATCTTCACCCCCCCCAGACAAACCTCTTCAGCTGCTACAACCCCACACAGAATCAGGTCTTCAAATCAACCATATTTTCAAGGGTTCTTTTAAAACACATCACAAACTGAACCGAGCTTGTGGGCACCTGCTTGGGAGAAGAAAGTGAGCAAAAGGAGACACAAGGCATACAAAGCTATTAGAAATGCCAAGGGGGAACCTTTCCAGGCAGCCTCTGCCACCCAAGAATTGGACCAAACAGCCAGAGAAATAAAAGGCTGTTAAAACTCGGCAGAACCACTCACCCCTGCTCCAGTATCAAATGACTTCTTGTGCCACTACATGATACTTCCAGCAACCATCACTCAAATTGTGTTATGGTACACATTTGGTTTGGGAGAAACATTCAAAGCCAACAGTTTTCAACATACATCTTCATCACCTGGTGCCTCTTACCAAGTACAGACAGAAGGGATTTCCCTGGAGCTGTAAGCAGCATGGGAATACAATTATCCTAACAGCAACCTGCCTCCCAGAAGAACCTACCCGCTCTTCAACAGGCACTAAAAATAAAAATAATTTTAAATGAGGCACCCAATGAACAAGACAACTTTTTTCTTTAATGAGAGCAATGAAGTACTCAACGTGTGTAACATTTAATAATATTTTAAAAATTTTAAGAATAGCCAGGCTTTAACAGCTCAGAGCTGCCATTAAAATTAATAGGGCTACCTACTAATTACCTCTGAGGATCAGACCACTGGGTGCCTTGAGGATTTGCACTCCTCCAGTTTGAAACACTGGGTCAATCTCTGTTCAGTCTCTCTCATTTTAAATAAGCACACAACATAATGCTCTTTCTTTGCTTTTTAATTTTTTTTCAAGCAGCTGTAGATTTCATATTGCCATCCACGAAACAAAAAAATCACCAAACAGGATTATGAACGTTCACACTGGTTGGACAAACAGCAAGTCATTAAATCAAGAGCCAGAGGCACTGCACGATAACCTCTGGGCAGAGACCAACATTAGGTTACATCAAAGGCCCGAGATCGCTGTCTCACAAGGACTCTTCCAAGAAGCTTAACCTGTGTGAATATTCAAACATTGCTCCTCTCCCATCCCCCTGCGGGAAATTTGAGAGTCCATTAACTTGGCACCAAACCCAGAGTGTTTCCTCAACCAACACGCAGAGATTGTTAAAATGGCAGGTCTGATCAGCAAGAGCATCCTCATAACGGTGAAAAGGTGCAGCATGTTTGTATAAAGCAAATGAAGAATGAAAGCAGTCCCTCCCAGACCTGACAAACCACACTGACAGCTTCAGGGCCAGGCTGTTGAAGAGAGAACTTGAGCAGCACAGCACAAAGGTTGGTGGTGCCAGCCCTGTATTACTGCAGAAAACTCATGATTCATAGGGAATGCAACTCAACATGCAACAACCACCTCAGTGCCAGAGCACAGACAGGTTCCTTTCTCTGCAAACTTTCAAGAGGTTCCATACTTCACTCTGACCAATTTCACTGAAAAGTTAATTCTATCTTTATCTAGTTAAGGTCTGGCACCTCATCTACATAGAAGCCATATGTCAAAATACCCCGTTGAAAGTTCCCCACAGAAATAGTATGTAAAATGGATTTTCTTCACATCTGAGTGGGTCTCCTCCTGTTCAGGAGTGGGCTATCATGTTTTCCATAACTTGTTCTGCTTATTGTCTGCAGTCAGACAGCACTGCTAGCATTGTTACTGCCAAGTAAACCATGATATTATTATTCTCCCGAGAGTTAATCCACAACCCAATGCAGACAATGGAAAGCCACCCCTGCGCTTTTACAGGCTGCACATTGGCTTGCTCACCACACTGCTGATTAAATACACACTTGAAAGTCATCACTAACACCAGTCAGTAGAGGGTGGATGGACACCCCAGTACCCAGCCCCAAACACAGCTTCGTGCTGGATCCCCAGCCCACCCATGGATTTCTGTCAGGCACAAGGACTATGAGATCCCTCTCTTTACAGCACTAATATTAGAAGTTTTCCAGCTCTCACACGTCAAACTAAGCCTATTAGCAAAATGAAGTCCTGTGGGTTACCCTACAGGGCACTTGTCAGGGCTGTCCCCAGCCTGGCACAACACCATCCCACACAAAGTGAGGACTCTGCACACTCCTGGGGACCAAATGGCTCAGGGAGTCCCCAGAGTAGCACCACAAGCATTTAGCAACATCCCTGGATTCATTAATTAAAACCTCTGTGGAGATTCACACAATAAAGCAAAAATAAAACCTTGGAAGTTCTGCCATTGCTTCTTGCTTTTGTTCTACCAAGAGGCTGCATCAGCATGTTTTAAGTGAGCAGTGAATACTCACATTTCCACCCCAAACCCGTTCCTGGCCATGGTTCTCTCTTCAGAGCAACTTTTGTTCTACCAACCATCTTAAAAATCGAGAAACACAAGCTCTCTCTTTCAAACACAAAGGACAGATATCCCTATATCTGAAATATGCTTTCTTCTGACTTATTAGGTAAAAAGGGAGCAAATAAATATTTAAATGGCAGGAAATTAAAGATTAGTAAAGGAAAAACTTCACCACCCAATGCAAAGTAAAACCCATGAGATTTGATTCAGGGTCCAGAAAGTTTAGTAAAATTCTTTAAAACACAGAATGTTTATATCAACAAGAGCATCCAGATTTATAGTGGCAGGAAGAAGAGTGGAACAGTATGCAGCAAGGCTTGGAAGGGACATAAATCTGCCTGCTTCAAGAGCAATTTAAGCTCTGAACTGTTATGTAAATATAACAGTCGGAAACTTTCTGTGTCAATAGTCACTCCCTTCCCTCAGTTGGTTTTATTTCTCCTTCAAACACCATGCAGCAGAGCTGTCCCTCCTCCCCTCCAGTGCAGCTGCCCAAGTCTTTGCAGATGCTCCGACCCATCCAGGGGATCCAGGGGACCTCAGCTCCAAATCCCACGCCCAGGACCCCCCAGGTTCAGACCTGCAGCGGTTTCAAGCTGTGCCTCCCACCACAGCCAAGCAGCAAGGTCAGGGCAATTGCAGCATCGCCTTGGGCAAGCTGTGATTAACCCCTAGGCTCACAACAGCCTTGAGTTCCACAAAGGAGCAATTACATTTATGAAAGACACAGCCATGCAAAACATAGCAAACTTAGTGAAATTGGCACCACCCGAAGGAGGGTTACACCGGTGACCTCCAACACAGAAGCAGCAGGGCAAACACTAAGGAAAAGTTCTGGCTGCCCAGAGGGTCTGATCATCACTTCACCAGTTTCAGGGCCAGCACTTCCATACTGCATCATCATCATGATCTACTAAGTCACAGATGAGAACTACCACTGCTAAGACTTGCCAACCTGAAACTAGGACACGAGAGACAAAGACATTATGGTTTTTATGGTAATTGTCTTTGGCAATATCTTACCAAACACATTACGGTTTACAACATAATGCAGGGACTTCCCAATATTAAAAAAAAGTCCTTTATGTCCCACTATCTGAGCTACAGCCACTGCCTTCCTATCCACATTCATGTACATTGTACAAGGTTGTGTACCTGCAGATGCAACTTTCCAGAAAATTCAGTAACACTGCAATGAAAGGATCGTTTTCAAAGCTCCAAATCCAGGTGCTTAGATTTAATTAACTCCATTATTTGACTTCAAAGGGGAAAAATATATTAAAAAAAATCAAAACGAAAATAATTTTCTCTCCACAGCTAAAGCGCTACAAAATCCATTTTATCTTTACATATCCACATTACTCTTTACAAAGCTTTTGAATGCTGTGCATGAAATCCTATTAATTTATAGGTATTATTAAAGGCATATGAATTTAATATTCAAATGGCCAAGTCTTTTCTTTCCCTTTTTGTATCTTAGCATAAAGCAAAAGCCCCTCTCATCATGTGTGCCTAGTGAAGAAACCCAGCTAAGCAAGGCCAGCATGTAACACCTGCCAAGGTATTTAAACATCTATGACAATGTTCCTTGAACTCTTAAAACTTAGATCATCTCTACCTTAACCACCTCCTTTACTGAGCCATGCAGTTGATTATCTTCTCTTCTAGGGAGGCCAAGCCCAGAACTTCCCAGAACCTCCTCCATGCTGCCTAAGCAAGAGGTCCAGATTTCCATGTTGCACTGTGGGGTTCAGCTGCTCCAGACCATGGATCAGCCCTTCCTGTCTTCCAGGAAAAGTTGAAACTCCTCCTCCCAGCAGAGCACCATGGTTGAATCCCCCGTGACCCATGGATTCTAAATTCCTGTATTATCCCATGACTGCATAATTATTGAGAGAAGATAGATGGTAGAAGGAATCCATAAATCTTCAATTTTTCTCAGGAAAACAAAAAACAACTGCAGGCAGTTTCCACTGATGTTTTGGTTGCTTCATTGAAAGCAACTGTGTGTTTTCTTCAGACAGTTGTCTTGCATGATTCATTGTGAGGCCATTAAAAAACTGTATTCTTGCATTTTAAGACTATTTGCGCTACCACACACAACCGTTTCCCACTTTTCTCTCTCTCCAGCACCAACAGCCCTTTACCTTACCCATCTCTCAATGATGAAAGAAAATGAGGCACAGAAAAAGCATCCATACTGTCTCATCCATGAATCAGCCAGGCAGGATGTAATTCTCACAAGGCAGGGAAGGGGGGGAATTCAGCTGCTGGCAAATTTTCAGCAGCCAATATTCCTTAGAAACATATAGATTTGATTAAAAACGTTTGTTTTCTGTCCAAATCTGGTAGGAGAAAATGAATGGTGCTCTTTGTTAGCCATCAATCTTCTCCACTTGTCCGTGTGCCAGATGGCACCGCACTTCATAGGAGGAGGAACAATAAGCAGAGTCAGTTGCGCAGTAAGTTTGCTTATAATCATTTAATCTCAAACAAGCAAAAGGAGAATAAGAACGGAAAGAGAGAAAAAAGACTTAACTCAGCATTCATTCACTTGATTTCTTTTTTTATAAACCCCCACTCTTGACAATGCTAATTGTTTGTTGACATTTCTGAAATTTTTATTCCCCCCATGGATTTTGCATTTTTAAGAGTTTCAAATGGAGCATGACCAACTTGTTATTATATAGCGAAATGGAAATATTTATAACCTGCAAGGGCAGCCTGATTCCCGTGGCAGCCCCAAGAGCTCCCCTGCTGCACACATGAGGCAGTGAGAGGGTGGGAGCGGAGCTGTGAGCAAGGACAAGCCACAAAAACACCCCAGCCCTGCCGACATTTCTCTTAAAAGCAAATCCACTTAAAACTTTAGCTTGTCAAGACAACTGTCAAAAACAAACCATCAGTATCTTTTACTTTTGAAGAGAGAACTCAAAGTGTAAGTCCGTGAGATGCCCAGGAGGAGCCCTACGGTGCCATTTCACAGGGTCACACTTCAGAACTGAGCTGAGCCTCGAGATTTGATACCACTCAACAGCATCTGCTGGTATTGTGCCAATAGCATATGCTGGGAGCAGATATGGATTCCAATGCCAGCAACAATATATATTTTAAACCTCGCTACAGAACAACAGAGCAAGGGGAGCAGCAAGGCTTCTCGAGTGAGGAGCAGAGCCTGGATGAACTCCCACAGCAAAACTCAAACCCAAAATTAGCTGCAGGTTGATAATTAACAGCAAAGCAGTGCCATGGAAAGCTACATCAGATCAGAGCCCCAGGAGTTCAGAGGGAGTGGAAACTGAACGGGCCTGCCAGAGCACTGGCAGCAGGAGAGAAGGAACTTTCCTGGCTCTCACCACTCCAGAGGATGCACAACTGGCTGCAAACACATGGAGCCCCACACCCATTGCTTCTCTTTCTAAACCTGCTGCAAAATCCAAAGGGATGGGAAAGGCAGCACTGAGCTGGGGTTCAGTAACAGTTCATGGTTCCATGAACTAGTTCTCAAGTGTGCAAAGAAGCATTTTGGGTTTGTTCTTTATTATAACAATAGGTACCACAAGGATGACACGTGCTGCATTCCAGCCTGAACTAGGGGGCCTCACATGTTTGGAATACACACGACATACACTCTGTCTCTGAGGATCTTGTTTACAGTCATCCAGACATTCAAGAAAATAAACAAAAGAAAGTAAAATTATTTTTAAGAAACCTTGACAATTTTGGCCCTGTCATTCCTGGCAGATGAAATAATCCTAGGGGAACCATTATTGCCTCAGCTCTAACAGATCGGATTTAGACAGCCGGGATTCATTCTTTTGGCTCTGCTGTTGACCTGCTGCTTGAGCCTATTCATCTCCCCTCTGTACTTCTGTTTGCTCATCTGCAAAATGAGCAAGATACTAATCTCCTGTTCAAAGCATTTTAAAACTGCGGATGGAATAGCTAAGTGCTGCTGGTGTGAAGAATCACATCACATGCAGCCTTTTTTCCAGCTGTTAAGTAGTTAATTGCTTGATCTGAAGTGATCAGATGGTTTCCTTCTCTAACCAGTCCTTTCTATCAAACAGAGATCTTAATATATCACTAAAAACATCTTGCAGAATTAATGGTCTGATTTCTCTACCAAATGTATTCATTTCTCATCTGACAGTCTGGTGAGGTACAAAGCCAGGCAAGGAAAGAAGCTCTAGAAAAAAAGTAGTAAGTAGCAGTAATAGCACACCCCCCCCAACACCCCAAAAACCCCAAACACACCCACAGAAACCCACTCACTGGAACATCAGAACGTCAAGAGAAATGACATCTGCCTAATACATTAAAGATAATGGCGACAGCCCCACAGTTACTGCATTATCCAGCACCAAACAATTTCATGCTCTGCAACTACATCATGGGGAAAAAAGTCACAGCAAGCCTTGGCAACATCTTAAGTGGAACAAAGTGAAAACCAGCCCAGGCTACAATATGGGAGCTGTTTGTGTTCAAAGTAACTTAATCTTCTAATATGGCTGTGTACTTTAAATGCACAGGAGGAAGGAGCTTTGAGGCATTATCTGCAGCACGCAGAGGATCGGGGTAAGCAATACTGGCTGGCACTGCTCAGCTCGGTGCTGAGCGTGGGGGTCAGTCAAGGCTGGCAACAGCCTGAGAAAGAGTCAACTAATATTGAGGGTCAAGATTTTGTGCTCTTTTATAAAAGGTAAAATAAACTGGTAAGTGTCCAAATGTTAGGGATGCAAACTTAGGCCCAGCTATGAGGCTCACTGAACAGCCATAGCACATAGATGCACTCAGTAAAAACACACACATACACCTACAGCATGGATGGGTTTAAGTATCCTTTAAATGAAATAGGCAGAAGAGACACAAGTGACAGACCAAGTTTGTGTTATTCCTGTTGAAAACCTTGGGAAGGGAGGCACAGGGAGATTAACCTGCAAAACATCAGAGCTAAGAAGTGGTTTTTAAAGTCACAATTTTATACATGTAACCAATTTATCTCCAGTCTGTTGAGTCTGAAACTGAGCAGTGCTCAACACAGACCATGAGAGAGATTCAGTTTCCCAGGACACCACCTCATTTACTATCCTCACACCAACAAAGCAGCAGCAGTATCTCAGGCTTTCATACTAGTTGCAAGCATTCCCATGAAGGAGAAATTTTTTTCTTTTTTATACTAATTTAGTTTTAATAAGCTCAGTTCCCATTTAAGTTCCTCTGCAAGACACAAAGCTATCACAGGAGGCCTGGTAAATTATGCACCTTTAAGGATAAGGTGAACTTCAGACTTTTAAAAAAACCCAACCAATCTTAAACCAAGATAAAGCATTTTGTACAGCAGAACTGCTGAAGACAGTGTTACAGTGGGACCCCCTCCCTCCTCCTGGAGCGTGAAAAGGGAAGTATCAAAGAGTGACAAACAGAGAAGAAAGGGAGTGTGCCTATCACGCTGTCAATCTGCCAATAAATCCCAGCGCTCTGCTAATGCCTTCAGTTCCCCGACACGTCTCACACTGTTTAAAGACACTGTGATGTGCACGCTGAAGAATTCAAGAAGGTGGAAGCAAAGCCCAAGGCCTTTAAGCTTAACTGTTGAGGAAGAAAAGGGAATAGAAGAAAACCCTGGGCTACAAGGATTTAGCAGACTGTAGCTGCTGAAGTCCACCTGCAGCCTCTCCTATGTACCACCTGCCTCTATAATTTATAGATTTGCACTTTATGCTGATACCCAGCCTGATGTGGGAAAATCAGCACAGGCCAAAGGAGCAGAGTAGCCTGGCCCCCCAATATTCACCACCTTGTGAAAAAGAGGTGATGATAAAAGCCGCTATTGCATCACAAATTAAAACTCCACATTTATTTTTTCCTTGAATAGAACAAAATGCATCAGATCCCAAAGCACTAAACCCTGGGGCTGAAACACTGCCTCGTGTAGAAGACAGATCCTGAAGCTGGCATCAAAAGCCCCACAGCTCATCAGAGCAGATTTGCACCAAATCCCATACAGCAGCAGTCCTGCTGTTCATCTTTATCCCCACAACTGGCTCACAGTGCCCAGTAAGGTTAAGACCTTGCAGCCTTTTTTTGTTCCACAAGACTTTTCGTACTTCTTCCTAAGACTCAGCAGCCTGCTCCAGGCTAAATCAGGCACCTGGCTCTGCAGGGCTGGATTAATAATCACAATAACATATTTATAAGACTATGTGAATGAACTGTGTATCCCAAAAATGCTCCTTGCATTTGACATTTTAAATTTCAAAAGTATTTCAATTCAGTCTTCCATAGCACATGTTAAGTGTGGTACGTACTATATTGCTTTGGATGTTCACTTAAGAAACTTCAGAAATAGTTTATTTTCAACTTCTATTTATTTTATTTTTACTTAATTTTAAATTTAATTTTAATTTTTATGTATATTTTTTAAAGCTGGCTATTGACAGCCATCATGTACAACTCAGGCTGTTTAAAACATGTATCATGCTGTGGTTTCTGCTCTTTCCCTCCTTGAGCACAGAGGCATTTCCAGCAGCACTTCTGCACACCTGCATTTCAGGAGTTAATTGCTTCCCATGCACACTGCAATCAGCACTGCTGGAATGTTCTCCAAAAACATCCCAAGTTCTCCCATGCAAAGTCCCCCAATCAAGAAAAGCCAGCCAGTGATCAAACATCATTATAGCCAGACCCTTTGATACTTGCACATTGCATCAAAGCCAAAGAACAACTCATTTAAAAATATTCACCACAGGCTATTTTAAATTAAATTTTAAATTTATAAAACCATGATAATAAACTGAGATTTCTATTTTATGAGGTGATTTTAAAATCATGGAAGCTGAGGGGAGGTAAGAGAAGAAATTTCTCTATTTTAATAAGGTTACAGTTGTAACTGCCAGAAATGCGTTGCATTTGCCTGATGAGTCTCAGAGCAACCCTTCACCATCCTGCCCTTCCCGACGTTGATGGATTATGTAATTCCAGGAAGTAAAATATAATTATGGAGACAGATGAACAGACACCCAAGAAACAGCGTAAAAAGGTATTGCATAGCCATAAAAAGCAATACTTCATATATAACATTATTAAAACTAAGAAAATCTTATCTAAGAAAGTGTTATTTGCATGAAGACTCTTTGCCTATTTAAACTCAAAAGGAATAGATGGAATTTTGTTCCATGTATGATCTACCCAGAATTTATTTGTAGTTGTTTTACAGCAATATTTTAAGACACAAGTATCATGCAGGCACTCTGCAGGAACTTAAAATAAATAATACACAGCAAAGATATCAGATTTTCTCTCTTCCCCCCTAGCCACCATCAGAACACCACCTGTATTACCTATCGGAAAAGGTGATCAGGCTCCAATTCCCATCACTGAGTATCTGCTTTAGTGTAGTTGGATGGGACCCTTCGGACACCAGCTAGTCCCAGCCCTGCTGGAAGCAGTCGGCCAGGGCAGGGACCATGTTCCCTCAGGTTAATGTGACGTGACAAGTTATATTGCATCTCTGTTAGTCAAATACTGCTCAAAAACCTGGCAATAATTAAGATATGATTTATAAGATCAAGTGCATTTCAGATCTTTTTATTTCTGGAGCTAATGCACAAAGAGATGGCAGATTCTCGCCATCCCTACTTTATTTGCAAGGTGTTGCTTTTTCAGTCCACTTTCCTCAATTGGTATCAACAGTTCAGCAACAAAAAGCCCTGTAAAAAAACTCCCTCCATTCTTTTTCACCTCAAAAATGATTGACTAACCCCTTTCCAGATCAAAACGTCCATGACCAAGGCTCTCACTGTGCCCTGAAGGTCAGTGCTGAGCCCACTCAGACACAGAGGGGGAAAGAAATCAAGAGGCTGGGGCTCATCCACGAGGTGCAGAAAATCAGGAAATCCCAAGGAAGTCCATCTCAGGATACAGACACTTCACAAAGGTAATTCCTGAACTAATTCCTAAGTGATGGCACACATTCCTTGGCAAGACAGAGCACAAATATTTCCTGTATGGGAGCCACCGCCAGCCTTCTGCTGCTCATGGTGACCCATTCAGTTTGCCAACCTTTCATCCAGACTGTGAGCACTTTAAAACAGAGACGGTATTTGTTGCTCTTTTCCATTCCTTAACACAATAGGGCTAATCCTTGTTCAGCATTTAAGGGTGCTTCCAACGAGAATAATCTCCTCCTCAAAGCACAGTTAATTTTTACCCTAACAGGAGTTGTTCACTGTAAGTAGGAAAAAAGCATTCCATTTTCTTACTAGAGTTGATATAAAAAGCTGAACTAAAGTGCATTTTTCTGTCTACATTTTTTAAAGCCTTTAGTTATTCAAGGGTGGAAGACCACTGAAGAAGAAAAAACTTTAAACAAAAAGAACCAAGCAGCAAACCAAGCAACACACACTTATCTTACATACACTGCCTCCCCCTTCAAATCACTTCAAGAAAAATGGTTTCTAGACAGATGGTGTTTTCCCCGTCTTGACTCCAGTTCAAATCTCCTCTTTGGAGAGACCAAGTTTTCCACTGAACTGCACATTATACACCAACAAAGAATAAATAGGCTAAATATAGCTTGCAGCCAAATCACTGCAGTCTTGCAATGCAGCATATTCCAGAGTCCTTTGAGGACAGCCAGCATGCTGGCAATGCAGCCTGCACTAAGTTTAGGTTCTCCACTTTATAAATCATTATCCCCACACAGGCAGTGGCCTCTCCTTCAGAGCTCACTTGAAGCATACTGCTCTCAAACTGCAGAAGGACGAGGATATGAAGCCATCCCTCTGTAAGCTGTTGGTTCCTTCATTATGTTCTCCCAGCCACCACTGACAGAAGTTCATTATCTCATCACTGGTCTTCATTAAGTTGTACAGAGATGTTAGTAAGGCTCTACACCATCAGGGGATGCCCATCCTCTTTTGAGCAGAACTCACTGATGGGGTGAAGAGCTGAAGGTGGGGAAGGCAGCTGCTGCTGATGTCACCTCTCAAAGCATCTGAGCAGTGACAGCTGAGGCTCTCAGGCACCACGGATCAGCACTTCTACTAAGGACTGAAGAAAAATCTCCAACCAAACGCCGCATACACTCAAAAACACTGTTCAAGGAAATGCTTAGTGTCCACACACTTTTTGTGAGGCTCCCCAAACTTTTCTCCCCCATTCGGAAGCACGGCTGAATTTGTGGTTTTCCAGCCTCTTTCCTGCCTCTTCTGTTTATGGCAGCTTATCCAAAACACAAGACACATTATGCTTTCCAAAGCACAGCACTTCTGCGCCACAAAGAGCATACTGTGACATTCAGAGGTTTGGTCCCCTCGGCAGGACATGGGGCTCACTGCAGGAACCAGGACTGGGGCTGCACCAACCCTGCTGGGAGGAACAGAGTGCACGGTCATAACTGGCTCTCCTGGCACCAAATCCCCGCTTGACAGGGAAGCCATTTGGTACTGTGAAAGCCCTAGCAATGTTTTTCAGGGAGTCTCTTAGCAAAACTCACTCCATTTTATATGCCCACTGCTGCACAGACTACATGACATGTTAGCCTCAGCAGGAGGAGAGCCAAAACACAGAAGAAAGATTCGCTGTTCAGGCTCCTCGGGCACTCACAGGAGATCTGCAATGGGAGCTGCCCCTCGGGGGCTTGCAGCTAGGCCTGGAGGCAGAGCCAGGGACTTGAGCTCACCAAGGCTTCCAAACCTTAACCAGTCCAGCACTAAAATGCTGGTGCACCAGGTTCCTGCAGCAGCAGCAGATGTGCAGTGCCAGGGACTGCCAGCAAGCTCAGACCATCTACATGTAGCAGGGAATAAAACCAGGGCTTTGCCTTCCTCACCACTCAGTTTGCAGGCACCAAGCAAATGCCACTCTCTGAGCCTGTTCCCCACAACCTCACAGCCTCATGGTGACTCTGTTCACACTTTCCCAGGAATGCTCCTGCCACTCACTTGGCAATACCCAGCTACAAAAGCTCCATGGGAACCCAGGCAGAGTCTGAGATGAGCAGCTCTGGGGCAGTCTAGGGCAGAAGACATGCTGGGGTGACAGGGGCACATAGAAAGGGGGAGATAGAGATGGTGAATGTTGGGAAACAAACTGGGGATGGGACGCAAAAATAAAAATCAATGACCCTCAAATCTACAGAGGGGTTTTTGTTACTGTTTGTTTTTTTGCAGAAGCAGTCTCTTACCTGACCCACTGAGAGCCACTTGGCCCCAGGTGAGCTGCCTTTCTACACATTTATTCAGGTTTTATTTCAGCAGGCAAGTTCCCTGTCGTGGTGGCAACGCAGGAAACGCTTATTGTTTCACATGTTTACAAACAGCTCTTTCAGATCTCCCTTCCCTCTCTGTCCCCTGAGGTAATATGTATTGTAATAAATTCATAATTCGCATTACGATGATTTAAACAGCTTTGGAGTGGCATGTTTTAGTGCCTTGATTCAATTGTCTGCCTCACAAACTGACAGCCGGCTCACTGCAGCTCCCCGGCGCTGGGAACCTGCTCCTGCTCGATAAACATGCAGGAAGAGTCACACCTTGGAGGAAAGGAATTAGTAACATCCTCATTTAAGCCCTTCACCAAGGAGATGGGATAAACACTGCTGTCTCACCCCAAGCGCATTACTGGGCTGCAAAGCTTTCTATTTGGGGCTGCTTTCGGACAGTGACATGAAGAAGCAGCTCTTCATCATATTGATTAAAAATTCCTACCATCCAGGCAAAAAATCCTAGCAGGCTTATTACCACCACACCTCC
This sequence comes from Pitta sordida, assembly GCA_013390025.1. Taxonomy (NCBI): domain Eukaryota; kingdom Metazoa; phylum Chordata; class Aves; order Passeriformes; family Pittidae; genus Pitta; species Pitta sordida. The sequence goes on from WEKX01024224.1 coordinate 1,728,551, forward strand.
TTCAATCCATACAGCATCTTGCAATGTACATAAAGGAAGAAAGATTGAATCACTACAGGGGAGGAGATAAAACTATGTGTCAGAGGGAAATGCCCCAGGAGTCCCCTCACTCTGTTTAAGGATCTTGAGCAATGAAATCTACTGACGAAACACTGGCACTTCTGCTGTTGTCACAACACAAGGAAATTGTCCTATAATATGATAGCAAAAGTTAGCTTTTAAATATTATAATGACCACCTTGAAAGGTAAGCAGCAGGATGTAAATCCATAATGAGTCTCAGATAACAGCTTAGTGTTTTCACCTTATACCACTCCCAAACCACTCTCATAAGTATTCATCAGCTGTTAGTCACTACCTCCTTTCCCTATAGATGCAAGACTATGCAGATGAACAACAAAAGAATAAGAATCCATGTCATAGCTTTGCTTTGAAGTTTTTAAAACTGCAAAACTTAATACACATCCTTTCTATATTCATATTGCAACTTTTATAAGCCACACTGGTGGAAGTATCAAAGCATCAGCAATTACAGTTATGACAGGAAAACAATTATAAAGGAGTCACACTGTGATTAAAGCATATTTTGCTGTTGCAATCTGGAGGTCTTTTTGTTGTTTTTTTTTTGATTAGGTGCATTCTAGTCAGGATAAAAAAAAAAAGTTTTCTTTTCTTTTCCCAGCACAAAACACAGAAGATGCTGTAAAGTGCAGTTGTTGGTAGATCTGTTCCATATGGTTGGACTCTATGATCTTAAAAGACTTTTCTCACCCAAATCGTTCTGTGATACCATGATACCTTCTTGAAGAAACCCAATCAACCACAAGGATCTCTGATACTTGGGGCTAGAAGTGCCATGTTCCAGCTGCTATCTCCCAGCCAACTGCCCTGGTTGTATTTCCCACATCCCTACTATCCCAGAGGACCAGCCAGTCCGATCAATTATCACCAGCATCTTTTTCTGCCTTTGCCCATATCGTAATTCCTCAGTTTGTTTCTGTTTTCAGGCTCTAATCACAGTATGTGCTACTATGTATTATCTTACCCTGTTTCTGTTACACTTCTGCTCTACTCCAGATCAAACTGTAATTTTAAACAGCCATAGCAACAAAATTACTTATTGTACTGCAATCAGCCAACTACACAAAGATAAAACTAATAATTTAATAAGTCATCCCAGGGATTTTTTCCCCTCCATTGCAAAGGGCAGCAAGACATGAGATCACCAATTAATCAGGCTCTAAGACATCTTCATCTTTGCTCCTCCTCTTTCAACCACGGAAGTGATGTTTTCCACTGTCTCAAAAATTACTTAATACATTTATTGGAAATCCAGCTGTCTTCAGAACAATTCCATTTGCAGAATTCCTCTCTTCTGTGACAGATTTTCTGTCTTTGTTTCTTTCTTAGATTTGAAGCACATTGTACTCTCCTGGAAAACACCAAGATGCAACACCCTTGGATTCCAGTAACGCCAGATAAACCATGGCCTCAACTTTGTCTGCTCCTCCTGGATCCACAGTTGAGTCTGGTAAACACAAGGAAAGCACAGCACCTGCAGTGGCCACGATTCAGCTCCAGCACTGAGCCCATCCACACCCCAACACCTCTCAAGCACTGCAGGTACCTTACGCTTCCTTCAACAAGTCAGTATTTAGGAATATATGTAAGTACTTCAGATCTCATACAACAGCACTTTCAAAGCCTGGTCAACAACCAAAAAACATCTTTAGAACACTGACAAACTTTCCATCCTCGTATCTCTGAGGAAACCAAGAGCTTAGACAGGGTAGATACTGTATTTTAGCACAATCCTCCAAACCTCACAGCAGACTGTTAAGCCATATTACTACAGATCTGTCTCATAACTCACTTGGAATGCACTTTTCAAAAATTCAAACCTCAGAACATATGTACCTATTGAGATAGGGCATAAAATAAAAATAAAAAAAACCAACACAAAAGTCAACAACAGTTTATAAAGGAGGATTAGGGATGCAAAGAGATTTGCATCTGATATATAACCAAATCCCAGTGATCTGGATTAAAAGCAGGAAAGCCTACTTCAGACACCCAGAAAGTCAAGGGGGAAAAAAATTAAAATTCTACAGGGGCATAATTTAGCCCCTAATGTAAAACAGATTTTCATTATTCCAGAATGAAGTTCAGTGGACATAATGCCTCCCACCAGTTTGAAAAAAGGTACTTAGAAATGCCAGAAAATGAGATTCGGTTTATGCAGAGAAAATTAAGGAGATTATATGAGGTTGCGGAAAAAAAGAAAGGCCACACAGTCCTTTCTCCTTCCACCTTCTGGCATCTTTCATTCCCAGAAAACAAAGTCACAGCAGTACAGAGGGTAGGGAAGAAATGGCTCTAAGTCATTCAGACTGAAGCACTCTACCACAGATTTCAGCTTTTCTCAAAAGCTGCTTTTTAGCCAATTTCTACACTAATAATTCAAGTTCCACACAGGGGCACGGGGTGTTAAGACAGCCCAGAGGAAGGAGCGCCAGGAGCCTCAATCCTCTGCAGCCCTTGGCTGGCAGCAGCGCCCGACCTGAGCAGAGTTTTGCTAAGGAAACACAGGGGCACTTGCCACCACCAGCTCCTACAGCAAAGGGATGTTTTAATTAACACAGTGTCAGGCAATAGAGAAAAAGTATATTTCGACCTGGATCAGCATATGCTTCTCTTAACAATAACCACTGCAGTCACAAAGAGCTTGACAGCTAAAGTGTACATTGATTTGGGTCTAAACAAGTTTTGAACATCATCAAAAAGGGTATACATAAGGAAAAATACGGTCTTCAGCTGACTCCAGTGCCTTTAAAAATCACGTTGTTCCTACATCCTACAGGGAAGAGCCCTCTTATCCAACTCTTGTGGTGCAGAATAAGACAAGCCCTGACTTCCCTTGAACAAACTATATTCTCTGTGACAACTGGTTCGTTTCCTAAACAGAAGAAAACTAGTTCCATCTGCACTTTAATGAAGAAAACACTGCAGAGTTGTTACCCAAGGATATTAATGGAGACTTTTAAGACACAAAACCCTTCAGCCTCCCTCACTCTCCACTGCCTGAAGAGAGGTGAGTTGTACAGCGCAGGTAAAGCAAATCTGAGCAGCCTGAGCTCCAAAGGCTCCCCACTGCCTAGTGGGGAGTACTCGGTTAGCAACCAATTCATGAGCACAGTCAACTCTACATTTATATTCAGCTTGCCCAAACAGTGAACTAGAGAAGATTTAGAAGTTATTGGATAATAGCAACGACCAGTGCAATACTTAACCACTGACAGTAAAAGGTAGCTACGTAAGCTTCTTCAACAGGGAAATTCCCAGTTCCTCGGGAAGGGGAGGTGGGGGTAGAATCAATCACAAGCTGTCACGATATCCCATTGTTCAGCACTGTTAGCATTAGAAAACAGTCGCCAGGGATTAAGCCAGCAGAGTACGTGTAGTAGCTACTGACTGCTAAGCAAATTCAGGCTGCCTGGTAACACATGGTACAGGACTGTGATTAATCATTATGATGCGACAGAAGGCGAACTACTGCGAGATAATGTCAGGAACTGAACTGTGCTCTGCCTCTAATGACATGTTGCTTATCCTAACATGCTGCACATTTGTATGACTAAGAAAGTATCCCTAACTTGCTCACTGCCTTCTGACCCGTGGCCAAACACCGCAGGGATGAAGCCAGGGTACCAGGGAACAGGTAAAACACTCAGGGTTCCATCCTTGCAGGTACCTGCAGTAAAAGCATTTTTGATGGGAACTGGTGTTAAGTGTTTCTCTGGGGAACCACTGAAAACCATCCCTTTTACAACCCCAACACACCACTAAAGGGCCTCCTCTGGATTTACAGCAACCATTTTTTTCCAGATAAACTGCAATCCATGACAGACTGTGGTGACAACAAAGCTGATTCTTTACATCTGTTTTATATATTTAAAAGAAAAATAAATCAAGAAGGAACCTAAGCTTCAGAACTTCCAGGAACCAACATCCACCTTCACAAAACTACTTTCCCTGATGTTAATTGAAACTGAAATTCAAGTGACCTCCGAAAACTGTGGAGGTGGTTCAATCTATTTCCAGAATTGATTTTTCTTTTGCTTTGTTTGGGTCTTAAACACACAGGACAAGAAAAATTTAAAAGCTCTGTACCATCAGCAATAAGAACGAAGGAAAACCTACTGCATCCTTCATTTTGCCCACTGCCATGGGCCATTAGTCAAAGTTCTCCACTGCATTAAACAGTATTTCATGGGAACAATTATTTATTAAGGGTATGGACAATAGCATTGATTGTTACAAGTTTGATTGATTAAACAGACAAATTGGCACAGTTTCTCCCTCCGTGCCTGCCATATGTTTCTTCTTAAACATCTGGTAAGGTCTTTGTTTTTCCTTGAGTAACCTAACAGGTGTTGAACCAAATTCTTAATGCTTCAGTTTCCCACTGGAAGCAGATGGGTGAAGGAGACAGAAGAATATTGCACTTGCAACATCTCTCCTTCCTCCTCCTCTGTGATGGCCTCACTAATAGCCTGAGGTCAAAAATAGTAAAGACAATTTCAGATTCTTCACTACAGTGCTCTTTTGATGTGGAGAAGACTCCTTACACTGAGACAAGGAAGTCAAACTTTGCTCCACTGATGCAGTTTTCCCCTGTTCCTTTTGACAGCACAAAGCATAAAAAAACCCCAAACTTTTATATCAGCCCTTCATATTCCCATCATTAAAAATGTTTTAACATTCTGCCCCACCATTTGAAGGGAGTTATTTGTAGACTATGCTTAGGCCACTACAAGCCACAGTCCCCTTTCCTCTGCTGCTGGAAGTCACAGGCTGCTACAGGATCCAGCCCTCACTTGAAGTCATATGTTGGGCACGGCACCAAATGTGTAATTCTAGCTGAAAGCACAGAAACACAGGTGCCTAACACTGAGAGGGCACTCTTTATTTTGAAAAACGCAGCACCACTTTAGCTAATTAGGTCTTATCTGTTTAAAGCTACAGGATAGTTTGATAACAATTAGGAAGGACTCCCAACAGGCTGCTGGGATCAAAGGCCCTTTCTGCTACGACGTTTAACAAGGAAATTAACACTTTTGCCAAGTAATTTGCACATGCTGCCAAAGTTGTTTTAACTTGCTGTAATATTTTAGTTTTAAATATGTACCTGCAGAGATGATGCTTTAATTCAAATGTGCTGTGTGCCAGCTACTAGTTCCCTACCACACCACCAGATCCCATTTATTGCTGGAGGGGAGCTTCCATAAAGGGACTAACTCAAGTGTTGGCTTCTAGTCACTTAAAGAAACAAAAAAGAAAGCTAAAGAAGAGTTTGGAGGCAAAAATTCCCTCAGCATTTCATAATTCATGGAAACCAAATATTTCCGAAAGACTACCTGTGTGACGCCAACCCTTAATGTCACAAAAATTAATGAGAACGGTGATGCCAAGATGCCAGGCATGCTTGGAAAATTCCAACTGGACTATTCTGATGGGCTTTTAATATTTGAGACCGGGGAACAATCACAGCTCCAGAGGGCTGTAGTGATGAATGGCTGGGGGACAGTGAACATAATAAGGGAAAACACAAATGGAACAGCTGTATTTCATAAAGAAACAATAAAACCATGCATAGCAGTTTTTGTTTTCTAATTCAGTGTAATGTTTAAAGAGACCTTCTGATACCCAGTAAATTATGCTCACATATCTGCTGCTGATTACCCTTTAATAAAATCAAGCTTCCAGCAGAGTAGGTTACTTGTCTTATGGTTCTCTGAGATCTAGGGCAGGGCAAAGCACCAGCACTCCCAGCTCAGCTCTCACGTTCCTGTAAGTCCAGCATGCTGTAATCTAACAGTCATCCTGTTGTGCCCCAAACCATGTATGTGCCACAGCCACTGCGCTCTGTGCTGCTAAACAAACTGCAGGATCGATCCTGGAGGGAGAGCCCTTCCCCAGCGGCTGCTGTACAGAGATGATTCATTCAGCATTACTCAGCTCAGGTTAGCAGCCAAGAAGCCAGAGTTTATTGAGTGCACCAACTCAAAGCTGAAATTACATTTATTTCTTATAGTAAATCAAGAGCAGACACAACTAAGAGAGACAACAGCACTGGCTAAAGCCAAGCAGTGAAATTTGGAGAGCTGGGGAACAGCCTAACATTGCTTTACTTCAATTTCAGGCAGGGCAGTGAGGGCTTTCACTGCATGGTGATGGCCAATGCTGAACACAAGAGTGGCCTCCAGCCTTCACCATAACCTCACCTATGGCTACAGCATCATTCACCCAGCTTCTGAACAGACACCAGGCTGCCTAGCCACAAAAATTTCAGCTACCCACTGCTCCTAATTAAACACTGGTGCTATTTCATTGAAACTTAATGTGTAGATTTCCCCATTCCATTCCCTCAGTGATCCTGAGCCTGCCCCGTGGCACTGACAGCCCTGAGACAGCAGCTGGTGGTGAGAGGGAGGAGAAGAGGAGCACAACTTCCACAGCACAGAAGTTTACAGAGTTTACAGAGGGAAGGGCAAGGATAAACTGCTTTTAAATCTGGAACCACTAAACACAGACTCTCACCACGCAAACGTACCATTTTCACAGACTAGACACTAGTGAAAAGCACTTTATTTTTACTAACACTTCTTTTGTTCTCTTTGGTAACTCAACCACATCAGTCAGTGGCCCATTGCAGGAGTGTGCAAAAATACCCAGGTCAAACCAAGACGCTTCTGACTCAGTAAGACACTCACTGTGCTGAGAAACCCAAACATGACGGTTGGAGCTGCAGAGGCGGCGGCCAGGTATGTTCAGCACAGAACCACATCCTGCCCTGCAGCAAACCCCACGGCACTGCCACAGGCTCAGCCTCTGCTGCCAGCAACCAACTCTCAAAGCCACCTTCAGATTTTATGGCCCTTCAAAGAAAGCTTTAAGTTTTCTACCACTTTTAATTAGAGTTCATGAAGTGCACCAGGTTCTCAAGGTTTTAATCACATAAGGCTTGCGAATTTATTAGCATGACAGCAGACAGCATCAGACAGCATGAGAACAGGAATTAAGAATATCTGCCATCCTTTTGCTACTTCTGTTCAAACGTTGATTGTTACATGCCCAGAGACTCCAAGGGCTCAGTATTACCAAGTTACAGGAGCTCCTGTACTCCGAAATCAAAGGCTAAAGGCTTAAATCAAAAATCAGAGTACTAGCTGCTGTAAAAACGTTGGGGAAAAAAACCAGCTTCTGACAAGTTCTAAGTAGACACTGCCAGTAAAGAATAAGGAGACATCAGTAGCTGTCACATATTTCTTTTTTTGACCTCAGGCAAATTGTTTACTTTCTGCCTCCATTTCCTATCAGTAAAATCTAACTGATAATACTAACTGCAGCCAGAGCTCCCAAGCTTCGAGCCTTAGCCAAAACCCTCCATTTCTAAAGCTGAAAAATGTTTCAGTCAAGTAGTTATTCCTGGTTTTGGATATGAAAATATCTGCTGATTAGTCGCTTCAGGATAATTCTTGATGTGTAAAGAAGTGTTTTGCTCTAAGAATTTTCTCCCTGAAATTAATTATTAAAATGGACACATTAACCAAAACTAGTATCTCATTTCAGAAGCTATATGCAATATTGCATATGAAGTGGAGGTACCTTCCCCAATCTTTAAATACAGCAGCACCTCTGACAAAACCAGTGTACCTTCATCTGCCATTGTACAAAAAGGGCTGCACTTCTAGATTTGGCTCAATATACACATCAGGAGACAGATACTCAAATCACTAGAAACCTCACTCTTCAGATGCCTTGTTGGATTTCTGAGGCTGAAGAGCTTTTCTGGCTCACACATGTAGTAATAGCAAAGCACAGCCAGGAAATTATTCACTTTTGAGGACAGGTCTTTCTTAACCCAAGCCAGAGGAGGTTTAGAGCCTTATTTCAGATGACAACCAATTAAAATCCAAACCAAAAACCAAACCATCTCGCTCTTCCCCAACAGTAACAAGAAACCAACCACAGAACCCCAGTAACTGAAGCCAGTTTTGCAAGATACCTTCTGAAAAAGGGAAATCTGGCTATGTTCCCAATCTAAATTTTTTCCTGAGTGCTCACCTGATAACTGCAGGGACAGCAAGAGGGTTGCCCCACCCGTGTAGAAGAAGGTGATCTCCAAATCCTTGCACAGACACAGAAACCTGCATTTAATTTAGCAAATTCATTCCACTCCAGTCTTCTCTTGCTTCCCTCAGATATTTCCGAACAGTTTTTTCTGACTTCCAGAGCTGCATCACAGAAAAGGCCTCCCTGTAGCCCTTCAAAATTAAGGATGTTGTGCAGGTGTTAATTACTGTCATGGACAGCCAAGATGGGTCCAGATAAAGCCACCACAGGGCAGACTTACAGGTCACCCGCTGAAGTGGTCACAGGCCTCTTCAGAGCAACGATTAGAGTGAGTCAGAAGAGAACAAAGGTTGTCCAAAGTCAGTCTGATTGACACTCTCCTTAAAACTCCTGGCTTAATACCCATGTTGAAAATAGTTTGGATTAATTTAACAGAACCGTTCGGTTCAGTGTACTGCTGGTGCCAAGAAAAATAATTTGAAGTTCTTGATTTAACAGGGTAAGGAATCCTCAAGTATAGTCAAGTCCACTGACTTCTGAAACCTACCAGTGTAGGCTGAGGAATCAGATTCAGCTTTGGAAGGAAGATCTAGCAGCACTAGATTTTGAACCTCACCTTCCACTGACTGTCTGGGAAAGGGGAAAGACGTAATGCCACACAAAAATAGACTTCACAGACAAAAAGACAGTGGAGATTCTTCTCCCTATGCCAAACACCTCTGCTTTCCCAGCTATGCAGAGCCACGAGCACCCCGAACAGCTCAAATTCTTCCCTGCTGCACTACCACACCATTTTAGATAAGCACTAGTTACTGCTCCAAGAAATACAAGGAAGTTTTACAAGTATGAGAGTGGTGGCAGGCAACGGAGCAAAGTGAAAAGCTGTTGTTATAAGGCCTGCCAGACACTTCAGCCTTTCAATTTGTGCACACATGCCAGAAAAAATAAGAATTTAGACAAGCAGGCTTGGTGTGGTCATTAATCACGATCACCAGCCGAGCAGGTTCGACACCAGAGGGACAACCAGCAAGGCAGATGGGGAATTACACTTGGAAAGAAAGGGATTGCTCCGACCAAGAAAGGTAAGCAACAAGATACAAAGGCACAAGACAATATGAGTAATTGAAATACAAGTGTCATGTGAAAAAGCCTAACAAAAATGCAAAGCCCAACAGATAGTACAAAAGCACATTTTGAGGCAAGACCACACAACTGTGAATCTTGTTTTCTGCCCAATACAGAAACACACAACTCACGCCTGCATTTGACCTGTGCAGTATTACTTGAAAACTGCTCCTACCAGTTAATTCTACAGCCAAAATCTCACCAAGAAGTTCTAAACCCTCTAAATGGTGGGAGATTTCTGCTGATCTTCTATAACTAGGGATCAAACCAGCAATGCAGAAATAGGAGGCAAAAAAACCCCACCCAGTTTAGTTTGATTCAGCACTAGGATATTGTGAATTGAGCAATGAAGTAAATGTGACAGATTTAAAATAAAATGCATAATGCTGTTCACTGCAAGCAACTTGGGAAGCCCCCTCTAAGCATTAACAAGAGCAAAAGCATCTTATTGTCCAAACCTTACACTTTATTGTTTCCTAGCTCAGGTTTACACATGCTTCGGAAATCTCTGCAGCAGATTGGGATAAAAGGTCTCCTTTTCACACTGTTCTCCATCCAGAAATGGTGATACCACAAATAAACGCATTCTACTTCTACTTAGAGTGATGAACACCTTAAAAAGGAATGCTCCATATGAAGAAGACAATGCTGCCTGCCCAGGTGTGAGGTGGGCTGCGAAGGGGCAGGTTCCAGCACTGGCAGCAGTAGTTTCATTGTGAACATTTTAGCACCAGATACAGCAGAAAACCTCAAGTTTTTCCCCTTAAAATACTTCCAGATCTGTCAGTAACTTCTAGAGTGACTGGGCTCTTTTTTCCCAGATCTCCTGTGCACTGAAATGTCAAAATTGAAAATAATTGAGACCATGTGAAATAAGTAGGATTTAATAACAACTGTCAAGAGAACAAAATTAATAGTCTTCCATTTCCACATTTCTATAACGAAAACTTTAATTTCTGGAAGACCAGAGCATCCCTGGTGTATTTGATCCGCTTCATTAGTTGCCAGTTTGGAATCGATGCGATCAGCCCATGGCAGGTTTCATTATTTAAAGATGTGAATCAACACAGCAGAGGATGGTCCTCGACTGGCTACAAGAACTCTGAGAATCTCAGGCACAGGAAAACACATATTAAACCAACTCCACACACTTGTCTCATGGGACATTTGGGTAATGCTCATGACGCAAGCTCGGCTACAGCTGTACTTTGCCCACTGACAGTTCAAAAGCCGACTGCCAAGTCACTCCTGAGGCTTATTGACACTGCAAACTTGACTGAAATCTGATTTATAAACACTGCTCAGCAAGTTGGGGATACACTTTCAAGTAATTACACAAACAACCCTGTAGACTCAATCTAAAAATTCAGCTCCCCAGTTTGAACAAGTTTTTTTAAAAAAACCCACAGTTCCAAGAGCATGAGGAGTTTGATGCAGTTCAGCTGTGGGGGACAGCATGCCAACAAAATACATCTGTCACTAATAAAAACAACAAAATGGAGCCCGGGTAAGGCCTATCTGTACTACTGCATCAACTTCCACTCATTCCTACCAAGTTAGCCTATTAATAGCACCACCAAGGCAGCAATAAACTAAATACTTTTAATAATTGTACTAGAGAGTTTACCAAACAAGCAATAAATTGCACAAGAGCGGCAGCCCAAACTAATACACCAAAGCTGCAGAAAGAAGCCTTAGGAAACATCCATATTACTGTGCTACTAATTCTTGTGTTTTCCTTGCAATTAACACCGCTTCATTCATCACTAAAATCATCCTTGTGATGATCTGGGAAGCTCCCTCTCCTCATTTCAAGGAAGAGCACAGGTATGAAGACTGCAGAAACACAGAGCGGACTAAGGCACAGGAGGGGACAGCGATGGGCTGAGTGAAATCAGAGCTCGGAGCCATTGGGCCATCACGGGGCTACAGCAACTACCAAAATCACACCTCTGAGATCTGGCAGAAGTAGAAACACTGAGGATGTTATTCATACGCAGTAACTTTCATGCACTTGACTGTGGTTGGAGTCAAGAGAGCTTGACATGTCTAGCCTTTGGGAAAAAGGCCAAGTTTCTCATCCACTCTCCCCTCAAACCCTGGCCGTGGCAATCAGGAGACACACAAGGCAGAGACGTGCCTTTGCACAAGGAGGGTGGTAACGGTGGTAACGGTACACTGCAAAAATACAAAGTCTTTCCCCCTCACTCAGGTCATACTACACACTGTCACACAACTCCACGTGAATTTCAAATCAATTTCTGATTTGCAGCTCTCCTCCGAGTAATTGCACAAGGGAAACTCCTCAAGAACTGTGGGCGTGACAAGAAAACCAATTAAAATGTTCTAGTTCCATTTAGGGAAAAGGGGTCCTTCTGGTTTAACCATCTTATCACATCAGTGAGTGCAGAAACCAAACTAAACTACACAGGACAGACCACTGCCATTAGGAAGTGCTGATAGCGTAACACACCTGCCATCCAGAGCACTCCTAAACAAAATTTATTTTCTTGTAAGAAGGTTCCATAGCGTACAAATTGCCAAAATATATTTTCTGCATCCATAAGAATAACTTTTTGCATCTGCAGGCTGGGTTCCTGAGTTCTCACATCAAAGTGATTTAAATACAGAAAATTTAAACAGACCAAGAACTATGTCTGATAATTTCACTTGCTCTCCCAATCTCTACTTCTTATGATACTTACTTCACTAGAAATACCATGTCTCTCACTCATACTTCTACCAATTTAGCTTCTTCACCATCAACTGTAAGCCAAGAAGTACATTCACTCCCACCTGAGAGCAGAAATATGCTGCCAAAGTTGTTGGTGGAGAGATTTTAATTGGTTTATGTGCCAGGCCACAAACTACAGATCAGGTTCAAACCTCCAGGAAGCCTTTCACGTGGCTTTAGAGAACTGTACCTGCACATTGAGGACCTGAGGCAGAGTTCCTGCAGTTTGGGGTTAATCATCTTTCATTCCTTTTTGTCTATCACCTTTCCTCTGCAGACCCTTGGGGCAGCTGAGTAAAACAGGACCCAGTCGAGCAGGATTTAGCACACCACTAACCTCACTGGGATCTTCCTCTGGAATAAACCACTACAGTATTTATTTATCCACTTACATGTACATTTTGAGCCAGCATCTGCTTTAAGAGGTACACACGCACGTAAGTCAGCAGCAGGAAACTGGGTCTTCTGGGAGATCATTATCTCCTGATGCTGCCAGAGAGAGGATCCCTTTGAGAAATACACCAGTTCCTGCAGCACTATGCCAAGCTCTGATGGTCCTGGTGATGCACTACAGGTGCCTGGTTCCACCTGCACAGCCGTGATGCGGAGTAACTAATGCATGCTGCCCCCAGTCACACGTAAACATCTCCTCCTCCCCAGGCTCCAACCTCAGGATTCATCATCTGCGTGGAAACAGCTCTCTCCTCTCCTGCTGCTTTGGATACAGGAACTGACTCATCCGTAGGGAGTTATTTTCCCCCTTTTCCTCATTCCAATGCAGATATGAAAAATAATACTCTTCATTTCAATATTTAATCATATCCATTTAAAAATGAGTCCAAGAATAATTTAATCCCAGCTATCAACATAAAAGAGATACTGTTCCTTTTGCCTGACTATGTACAAAAATAAAACCCCCTCTGGTCTCTGGCTTCTCACAGGCCAGGCTTTTTCTCATTCTAACTCATAATGTAAACACAAATTACATTACAGATTTGATTACACACGCAAAAACCTTGACCCACATTTGGAAAGGGGCACGGGATGCTCCTCCCAGCAATTTTACCTGCCTAATTACAAATGCTGCCATCTCTCTTGAATGAACAAACTTGCTTATGAAACAGAGAGCGAGCTGACATTTCATGGCACATCACCTCGTGCCTCAGTGAAGAAAAACAAATCACGTGCCACAGTTTTCTGGAAGAATCACCGCTCCCTTATGGTACGTGATCTCTTGCCAGGAATAAATAGGACAGGGTCCAGCACTGGAATCTCATAACATTTGGCTAGCACATCATTTTTCTGTTATTGTGTGTTATTATACTAAATGCACTCTTCAGGTACTGACCACTCTGGAAAAATCTCATTAGCTATGAAAAACCTGGATTTAAGTAAAAGGTGATTAATAATCTGGAATGTCTTGCTTCAAGTGCAAAACTTGAAAAGAGTCCAAATCTCTGAAGAGAGCAAGTGCTTTTGCATATTACCTTATGTGATTTAAATGATCCCCCAAAAATGCATTCTTTCAAGGGCAAATAGTGCTTGTTCTATATATGTTAATGGGTTTGGAATATGTATCTCCAAACATTTTGTTCATCTATAAAACAAAATAATGAAAATGCTGTTATTTCCATTAAAGTATTTTAACATAAAATTACTTCCAACTCAGCGATATTCATGTACTTAAACTCTCTCCTTTTTCTCTAAAAATTTTAATTTCATCTCTTCCGTATTTTTCTATCTAAAACATTACTCCACAGTATTACATGCAGGCACTCCCACACTTAAACCTCTTCCTCCTCTGTTTCTCATTGTGCATACTTCCTTTGGAAACATTAAATAGAATTTATCATGTATTTCTGGAAAGAGCTTAAAATTTGAATACAAGTCCTTCAGAGATAAAGCATCCCAGGTTAAGTCTAATGAAGTCCAGGGGAATTCTATGCAAGTGAAGAGCTGCCTCCTAATATGACAATGCTTTAGGGAAGAAAAATATCAATTAAATTTCATAGCATGCAATCACATACTGACCTTGAAAGCTATCTGTAGTTTAGTTTAAACTTCAAAATTCAAAGTCTAAGTCAGAACTTCTGCCCTAATTGGTTTTAACATTGCTGGAGAATGGCACAGCTCTGTAGAGACTACAGAAAAAATTAAGAGAATCAATCTGGAGAGACAAAAATTCCCCCAGATCCTATTAAGTGTTTAGGTATGACATTTGTGTGCCCATCTGGTCTCCCCACACTGGGTTTTAGCCACTGTTTTAAGAGATACCAGTTGTTCTTGTTTCTTTCAACCTTCTGATACTGCTAAAGAAAAACCCCCAAAGTTTTTCATGACAGCTCCACAGGGGTGTCACAATGGTGCTCAGGGGAAGATTTCCATAATTAAGTAGTTTATTACTGAGAGAACAACAACCCAGCAGAATGCTGGACAGCACATGGACACAGAGGGCAAGGCAGAGGAAGGAAATCCACTATGTATTATCAACTGCTCTACAAATCAAGGGAAAGTCAGAAGGAAAATTGCTCACCTGGAACCAGACTAGATCTTTAAAGCTTCTCCCACAACAATGGTCTTTAGTAAGGAGGCTATAATTCAGATTATGCCAGGTCATCCACGGCAATTCTAATCACAGAGGGTTATGGGGGAGAGGTTAGTTATTATTTTCATCTGTGTTGATCTAGCTTCTCACTCCGAGATTTCACCATCAGAAAGAAACGAGTAGAATATGCACTCATCTGTCCTACCACAGAGCTCAAGCAAAGAAAGAATCGCATACACTTTTTCAGAACAAATATACTTCATTTCATCCAATATGTATAAGCTGGATATCCATGCCACCAAACAGAAAAAGGAGAAGGAAGTCATACTTTGTATTGATTGACCATGTCTAGAAAAAACTTAGCTCCTTCTTACTACAATTCAACTTGCCTGTTATAGACGTTTCTAGACCTCGAGCAGCAACAGCAGGACCTCGTGAATGTGTTGTTGTCAGAGGACAGCCACCCATGCCTTCTCACTGAAATCCTCCAGGGCTTTGTATCAGTAACAGAAGATAGCGAAATTCTTCCAACGTTCCTTGGAGGTCGAATTAAAAACTGTGATGCCCAAGCTGATAAAAGGGCACAATGTTGAAAGAGCACAACTCCTTCCTCTTCAGCTACCAGCATGTAGTCCGGGCAGAATGAGGCGGGATCCATTTATCTTCTCTGAGATTTAATGTGGTAACTAGTTTCAGGTGAGAAGCTCATTTACATAATGATCGGCAGCTGGTCAGACCACCAGGTCAAGTAAGTCAATAGTGAGAGTCATTAACCCTATCAGTTAACTCTTACAAGGTTGGTTTCCTTTGCCTTGCAACAAGAGGAATATAAAACCCTGCACAATTAGAGCGGTCTGATTTCTCTACAATCCAGAGCTTTCTGAAATCCAGCTCTTCTGATTTCGAAGTTAAAAGAAAATTAAAAGTCTCTTTTGATCATGGCCCACAGACCCATTTACCTGAAACACTCTATGTGCCAGCTCAGGCTGTAGCTCAACAACCTACACCTGTGACTTTGCCGACATCAGACAGTGGCAAATTCTGCAGCAGCCCGAGGCAGCTGGGGCATCCACATTGCCTCAGACCCACAGCTATATACATATAAATATCCACACACCTCTTTCCTCTGCTTTGAAACATCCTGCAGCAGCCAAAGCATGAATTATTCCTGCAGAACAGCCTGGGCTCTGTGTAACATATGAGGTTCCTTCATCATGAAATTTGCACTCAGACTTCTTAAAGTCTGAGTAATTATTTGAAGAGCAAAAGACAAATCAGACAGCTCCTAGCATCCTGTAAAGGATCCCAGGCAACACAGCAGCTCTTTATTCACGGAGCATGAGCACCAGAGCTCAGCTCAGAGTGAAGCCTGTGAGCAGACAGAGCAGGAACCCATTTAACTGAACAGAAATACCGGAAATCCACATCAGAGGCTCAGGCAGATCCTCTCGGAGCACCACTCCAGCCCAGTCCCACACTCCTGCAGCACTCAGATGGCTGTACCTTTCTTAAGTCTCTGTATAACGGGATAAAATGAGATGCTGAGGTTCAGTGATACAGACCGAAGGGAATTAAGGTCTGACACGTCCCTGCTTAGAGGGGATAGAGATAAGCCTGGAGAGAACTCTTACCTAGAGCAATACCAACAGGCAAAGCTACTGCACATGCTTTTGAATTGCTGTAGCAGTTCAGAGACAGGAATCTTTAACATAAGCAGGACTGCCTGGTGTGGACACACAGCAGGGCTCTCATGCTGAGTCATTTGCTCCCTAGCTACTATTTGCCAAAAGACCTACATTGTTCAGGCTGACAGCAGGAACAGACTTATAGGTGTTCCTTCCAAGTCCCTCGTGGCAACCCACTGATGATGGAGTCAGAGTCCAGCTTTGGTGGCCTGCCAAGCTGATGCATTAGTTCCCATCCAGGGTGCTACCAGCTGCAATCCAAGAGGGGAAAGCAGAAAGTGTTGGAGAGGAGGGGGATGCTAAGCACCAACAACTGCAGTTTAAGCTGTGGTGACAGAAATTCTTACAATGTATTACCTAAACATCTACAGCTTCCATTTCAGGACTGTTTTCACTGTCTCTGGCTCCAGGGGAGGAACATGGCTTTACCTCCTTGCATGGGCCACTAGCCTCGATGCAAAGTTCATTTGCTCATGCTCCAAAACTGCTATCAGGAGGGAATTTCACACCCTACCTAAGGCACTTGCCAAGTGTATCAAAACCAAAAGCCTCCTTACAGCAGGAATTGGGTAAATTACACCCCGGTTCTTACACGGCTGCTTTGGTCGGGGATCAGACATTGGCATCTCAAAGGGGACATTACTTTGGAGATTACTTAACCCTTTGGAAGAGCTTTGGTCCAGAGTGTCTGGACTGTCTTCAGCCAAGGTTTCCTTCAAAATCTGCTGGTACCTATCTCACATATTGTTCTGGGCTCTACACAGCCCAGAAGGGGATGGACCTGGCCCCAGTTCCCTGGCACTTTCCAAGTACCACTTTCACCTCAGTAATAGTTATATCAAAAGTCTGGGTCCTTCTAAAAAACTTATTCAAGTTTCAACCCCTTCCCTAATTTCCCCAATCACATTAACAGTTTTACCACAACAGGAAAAAAAAAACAACCCACAAAAACAAAACCCCCTTTGAGCATTTCATAACTGGGTGGTGGTTTAGTATCACTAAAGCTTCTCACTGGTTTTCAATACAGCTTTATTTTAAGAAAGCATCTATTATATGAAGCTTGGGCTTTGGCAAGCACAGCAGAAGCCTGGCCAGTGCAGAGAAGGAGGACAATACTCAAAGTGCACCATTATTGTGTCACTTTTTCACTAAGTTGGTATTAAGAAATGTGAAGAAGTTTACTACTTACTGGAAGTTATTTATCATATGACTTCTGCATTATTCTGCAGCCAGGATGCAGCCTCTCCCTTTCTATCCTCCTACACGGACTTAATAGAAACATTTTCTAACAGTTAATCTGAGCCAGCTATTTAGTTTTCGCTTGGCAATATTTTCAACTAGAGGCAGGTCCAGCCTCCAGGAAAACAAGTTTTGCAGCAAGAGGGTGGGACACTATCAGAGAACACATAATAAAGTAAATACCAACTGTGACCCATGAAAGGAAAATTAAGAGATCTTGTTTCCATAATACTGTAAATTACAAGTCATTTACACTGCTGTAAAATTCCTTATGGGTTGTTTTTCATTCTTTGCTATAGAGGTGGAAAGCCAGAGTCAAGTCCAAGCAAAAGTACACTGTGAAAGGCCAACACCAAACCCAGCCATGACCCAACATCAAACCAGCAGCCCAGGAGGATTAAGGAAATGATCCTCAACTCAGCTCATAAACCTTCCACCAAGTTTCCCAGGAAGAAAAATTCCACAGCATTTTTCCTCTACTGCATTCAGAGTTCAATGGACCTCAAGCAGCTCCTCCATCAACCAGGGTCCTGCTGATATGGATGAAGAGATTGCTGTGTATCTATTGATTAACTTCAAACCAGCATTTTCCAGTTGCCTGAGAATCAATTTAGTATCATTACAGAAAGCAATAAGGATAAAAAACCAGATGGATACTTTTGATCTAAGCAGTTTACCAGGCACCAGCAGCTATGCCATTGCTGAGACTCTCCTTAAGACGTTTTCCCCTTCTTGGAATTATTTTGCCATTCGTTCAATAAAGCAGGAAAATAATTTCCTGACAAACTAGGAAATGAGTGTTGGACTGTATTCAAGAACTTCAGAAAACATTAGAAGCAGAGATTTAACAGAAAGTGCTTGGATCACACTAACCTTACAGACAAGTCAGACTGTCATTTCCTCAGCCATCAAACCCAACCTGCTCAAAGACCGGTGGGAGGGAAATAATCCTTGCTGCAAGGCACATTCCTCTGCTTTCCACCTCAGAAATACTCCCAAATGGCAAGACTGAAGGAATCATATACACAACAATCCTCATCCACTAATATTTTGCTGCAAAATAATGCCACTGGTAAAATAAAAATAAAAAACTAAAAAGTCCGAGTTGTGCAAGGAGTAGGTGGGCAGGGAAATCACAACACCAAGTTCAACCTGCAATGGCAGACAAGTTACTTCAAGTCCGTGCCTTCGTATTCTCCTTCTGGATGCAAAGGCAGGAGCACCAGCTCACCCACACAGGCTGCAGGCTCCTCAGGGGAGAAGCTGCCCTGTCTTCAGCAGCAAAACAAGCACATCAAGGCCCCAGCCTTGCTCACTGCTCCAGTGGTGCAAATAATAGCTCCACTTCCCTACCTTAGTCCAACACCCTCTGTTTGCCCTGAACACATTGTACCATCCATGTGCAGTACGATGCCCTCCATAAACAGCTCGGCCAAAAACAGAGCTGGGGAAGTTCCTCAATTATTAATGCTCCCTCTCACTTCTCCAGAACACACACCACTGATAACAAAAGAAAACCTCCGTAAGAACCAAAACAAAACCCTCAAGAATTTAAGTGAGTTTGGTTGGAGCTCTGTTTTTACCTGCTGCAAAATAAAAATAACTGCTCCTACTTATTTCAGCTCTAACAGCTCACTTCCAATCTACTTTTGATTCAGAACAGTGCCCAGACAAAGCAGCATTTCAGTGCAGCACATGCTGTTTTGAATTTCATGCCTGATTACAAAGTTAGTGTTTTGCTCATACATAGCTGTCAAATATGTCTGTCTCTACGGTTACAGCATGTAACCCTCAAACCAAGAAATATGACAAAGCTCAAGTTTATTAGGGTTCACTGCTCTAAAAGTAGGATCTCTGCTAAAGAAATGAGGTGCTCACAGAAAACACAGAACATGACTGTGTTTTCTACTGACAAACTACACCATTTCTTAAAGTCTTAATTCCACTTCGAAAAGCCCCAAGAGTGCTTTGAGCAGTGGTCAGCACAAACTCTTCCCAAGCCTTGCTAGGTCATCTCCCATCTGCCCCAAGGAGTGGGGTGAAACGCACTAAAGAGAATCCAGAGCTTACACAGGCTCATTTATAGGATATAACATTGCAGTATGGTTTATTCCCCCTCACAGAATAACTGCAACATGACAAATTGATTTAAAAAAAAAAATGCAAACCACATTCAAAGTTGGCACCTCCTGAAGGCTGTACTGTGGACTTTGTGCTGGAGGTTGAGGAAACTCCTGACTTAGTCCAGACAAGCAGAGATGAGATCTGGTACAACAGGCACACAGGGAGAACAGGCAACTGGGCTACACTGGGATGGTTTGGGGTCAGCTGCTGCAGGGACACCGTGGTGGCCCATCCAAGCACTGGGTAAAGCAAATTCTTGTGTTGTCTCATTAGTAATGTTTATATTAGCAGCAGTGAAATGGGAGTCATTTCAATCGCTTACTAAAAAATCTAGGAATGGCCCCAGGGTCTCTGGGATGATGAATCAACTAAAAACACTGCTGCACTTTTCTGTAAAGTTCTGCAAAATTCTTGCAAATTTTAGAGGGCTTTTGGCTAGGAAAATATTACTAGAATTAAAAAAAATAAATAAAAAGGAAAAAGAAAGCAAGCATTAGCCTTGATCTCGTAGAGAGTCACAACATGTTTCCAAGTATTTCCCCCAACTTCCCATGGGACTTCCCATTTCCTTAACTGTAAACATGTGAGAAGTCTCTGCATGGCTGAACTAGAAGGAGTACATCTGCTTTCTCAACAGTTACACTTGCCTATTAAAATTTAAACTCGGCTCCTAAATACGCGAATATTCATGTGCCCAGTTAGGAGCACCAGGTTCCCTCTTAAGACCTTTTGCCCAGTCAGATGCTCCAAGAGGAACAAATGTAGCTGCTGGGAACCACTCAGCACATTGTTATTTCCAGAAATACACATCAACCATTTCCATCCAGAGCTTCAGTGCTTCCTTCTAAAAGGAAATAGTCCAAGTTGATTACTGGGGCTTTTTTGTTCTCCCAATAGTGAAGAACAATAGTCTCAATATTTCTATTCTCCATTCAGTGTATAGTCTCACCATTTTGGGGGGCACTGTCAAAGCATTTGAATTAAATGCATCAACTCAATGAGCTGCTGCTACTGGAAACTCACCTTTAGCACAGGTTTCTGTATTGAAGGGCTAACAACGCTCACTCACATCAGCCACATGAACCCACCTCAGCAATGCAGTGAGCACCCAGAGACAAAAAGGAGACAATTTAATCAAACACCAGTTTTGTAGGAAGATGGTCTTTATTGATTCTCAACAGACAGAGGTAGGCAGACAAAGAGAATAACTTAAGCCAAATACATCCTTAATTTTCCCCCTACTGAGATAAGATTACAACGGCCTTCCGATATTTAGCTGCTCTCTTTTCTGAGAGTTGCACATATGTGCTTTTATTAGTTTCGGGCTTAGTAATTAGATGGATTTTCAGTTACTTCCCGAAATGTTGCAAGATGACTGAGCTGCAGCTACTCTTTGCATCTCAGTAAATGGGAATATGAAAAATGTAGCAGGGCTCTCCAGAACTACAGCCAATGCATCTCAATTTTACACTTCCATCCAGAAATGTAATGCTGAATTTCACATCTGACCTCTTGCACAGGTGCCAAAATGGGAACCACAACATACAGAGAAAACTAGTTAGAATCATTGATTTGTAGGGAGGAGAAAGAAAAATAACACGGACATTCCCTGCCAGGAGATGACCAATTTTCCAATAGTTCAGCCACACAGAAAACAACTTGGTAGAGATGTGTGGGCTTTTTTTTTTTTTTTAATGCCATTAAAGCAAACCAGAAGATTAGGGCTGCAACAAGCTATCCATTAACTCTAATTAGCAAGTATTTGTTGTCTGGATTTAAAACTTCCCAACTTGGTGTTAATGAAGTGTAACACTGTAGCAAAAGGTATTAATAAAAATGCCAGACTGTGGGCTAGATAACAGATCTCTGCTGGAATTTCAGAGGATGCTGATGGGGGAATTTTCCTTGCTGCTTCAACCCAGAAACTACAAAACAGGGAAAACAAGTATTTAAAGCGGTTGCACTGGAAGACTGAGGGAAACTATTTACCTTGTAAAATTATATTTAAGCATCTACTCCATATTCTGTTTTGAAAGTAGTAAACTTGTTCTAATCTACAAATATACACAAATTATGCTTTCTTTTTTTCCCCTCCTTGAAAGAAAACAAGCAATAGAGCAACTGAAGGGAGTGAGACAACATAAAACCAAGTTGTAAATGGTTTGGCAGTTTTTTGTTGTTGTTTGTAGGTGTCTGGGTTTGTTTGCTTGGGTTTAGGAGAGGCACTGGTTACATTTTGTTATGGAGTTGCTTTTTCAGTTTGACTTTTATCTCCTTTTAAGATTCCAGCCAGCAGCAAATGAAAAGCAACCTTGAAATTGTTGCATCCTGTGGCAATTTTAGAGACCCTGACCCAGAGGTCAAGGCCTCCTGCCTTGACAGCAACACATCCTGGTGTCCAGGTCCTCACTCAGCCCAGCCTGCAGAGCCCAAAGGCTCCTGTCCCCACTGCCCCCCCCAGCCAGGCACACATGACCTCAGACATTTGGGGTACGGGATCCTTGTGCAATCCCAAACGCAGCATCCTGCAAAGCCAAACTCTGCCACCAAGAACAAAGCCATCTTCACTCAGCTCTACAGGACAAGAGCTGTTCTCCCAACATGAAGGGATGCAACAGCTTCAGCCCTTATTCTGCATTTATATGTGCAGGTGCTTCTGGCTCTACTTCTTAAAAGGCTACCCAAGCTCTTCCATCACTCCTGGTTTAATTTGGCTCCATGGAAAGCCAGGACCATCCAGCCATCACAGGTAACAAGAGGGATGAGGAGCAGTAGCAGTGGAAGATGCACACAGGGAAAGGGGCTCTTTCCATTCATCAGCAAATGCCTTTTTTATCTCCCAGCAGATCTCCAATTGTTTTTTAAGAAATTCCACTCTCTACCTCTGAACAGGTTCTTTAATTCATATCAAAGGCCTTCTTTTCTACACATTGCTATGATCAAACTCCAGCACTAAAGGACACAATCTGTTTAATACGGTGTATGCGTACAGATGGCATGGCATACCTGCCAGCCTGGATCTCCGTGGCCATCCAGCACCATCCAGCCACTGCTGGCAGCTCCTGGTGCCCTGTGCCAAAGCTGCAATGGCCCACTTCAGTGCACTAATCCAGTTTGGCTCTCCCTGTAAAGTTTGGTCTTGCAAAGCTTTGAAATGCAAGCAGCACTTTGAGCATCAGGATCAGCACAACAGGCACACTCAGACCCCTGCCAATGCGCAACAGGTCCTAAGCTGCCGGGTTTACTGAAAATGATTTCATCACCTCAACATCTTCCTCTTAGAGCACCCACGGCACGGGAGGATCAAAGAAGTCCTCCAAAGGTCTATTCAAACCGAGGAGAAGGGGGCGAAATGAGCAGAGAGAAAAAGAAAAACCATTTACTTGTCGCTGAATCTGAGCTGTAACCTGACCCTGGCTGCGTCTTGCCACCGACAGCATTAACTACAAGCAGCTTCCATTCAGCAGCTCCTGCCAAAAATAAACAGTGCCGGCTTTCCTGGCTGCTTGCTTGGGTTTGCTCTCAATGTTTTTCTTCTTGCTTCTTCTGGCTAATTGGGATATGCTACGTTTCCTCCAAGCAGTTTCTTAGTTTGTTTCTACCCACTACATTACTAAAATTGGAGCAGTTTCTCATAGTACAGAATGAAAATAAAAGCTGTTGGATCAAAAATGGCCACACCAGGCTGCCTGGTGTTTCAGGGCAGAGATGGGAGGACAGATAAGAAGGGTTAGAACAAGCACACAGCAACAGCCCCTGTAAGCACTTCCCCTCCATTGGCACTGTTATCTCACCCCTTTTTACTGAGGAATCATCTATTTATAAACAATATTGTCGCCTTTTTTTAATATGGGCTAAAGTATTCAAGACACTCACCTTCATCAGGGACTCGCGGCTTTTCCTGGGGGTGGTATTGCTTTTTATGTCATTATACAATCCGTGCAAACAATCCACAGGTGAACCTCGAATTGCCTCCAGCCCATAGATACCTACACTGCTCACCTGTGGACACTCACATCCCGTAAATTAAGAGCTATCTGCCTGTTTCCTTTGCAGACTGCCAGGCATCACTCTTGCTGATACCATCCTGATCCTCCTATCTTTTAGCTATGCATAAACCACGTTCTCCCCAATTCCTCGTGCCAACAACAGCATCTCACCAGTTTTGCTATGACACCTCCTGGAAGGTCCAAAGGTAGCAGCAGCAGCAGCACACCTTCATGAACGAGCTAAACAGGGAACAAACTCTCTCCTCATAGTGCACTTTTAAAATTAGAAATAGATAATGGCGGATAGAGGCAGAACTGGATAACCAAATAAAAATATCAATAACAAACTGAAAAAAACTGCTGAAGGTGGTGAGGATGCTCTAAAGGTGTTAGAAAAATACATTTACCTTCTTTAAGAAACTCCAGCAGCCAACAGCAAACACTTGACCTGCTTTGAGTTGCACTTGGCAAAAGGATTTAATAACCACCATGGCAAAGCAAGAATTAAGAAATGCATGATCAGTGCTAACAATACTAAAGAAAATTTAGGAAACCTCAACAACAAACCAAAATGATTTAAGCTTTTGGGCAAGCTTCCTTTTATAAGACCTCCTTTCTTGCTTCCCTTAGACCCAGCAATGCAAGCAAACAAAAGAGGAAAGAGTAGTTTTGTCAGCATGTTTCTGACCCAGCCTCTGAAAAATAAGTTCAAAGGCCCTTTAAAACTGCCTTATTTTAATATGCTGCAAGAAACACTCTCTGCCTTCTAATTCGTTCAGTTCTTTTAAACACCTAATTTCCTCTGCTCTGTCACTGCACAGCGCTCTGAAGCCTCATGGAGCCCTGCCACTTGATTCAACACCAATAGCCACATTTCAATAAGCAATTCCACTTGAAAGGGTATAAATGAAGGGGAAAAAAGATGTCTTCAAACCAGAGAATGCAATGCAAAACCATTTATTTATATCCAAGTCCTCTTTTCTGTTGCTGGCTACTGTAGGCAGGCACCAGAGAAGGGGAGCTTTAAAGCCTAGATAATGAATTCTAAGTGGTTTTAAAATGGCTAGAGATTTAAGGTAGACAAGATGCAACACTGGAATTAGAGTCAAGCTGCTGTGCTCTTTGCTCTGCTCTGGAATGCACTGTTTACTCTGGCACCACATAAAATACATAATTGATTTCTCAAGGAAAAGACGCAAGAAAAAACAGCCCCATAAGCCTCATTATTCTATAGAGCAAAATCAAAAAGGTACGTTCCAGGCCAAATCAGAGTTGTATTTCAATAGGGTAGGAGAACTGCAACAGAATCATAACTTTGTATTTATTAAAATTCATTTACTACAATTGCCATCAACAGGACCCCCAGACTGTTAACAAGAATCTCCCTGGAGTCAGAAGCATCAAGTTCTACAAGCATATACAGATTTAAAGAAAAATTAAATTAAAAATAAATTTAATAATATTACTTTGGAGAACATTTATCATTCCTGAGTGTGGGGTTGGGTTTTTTTCCCCTTTCTAAACTTCCTTATTAAGATTTTGTAAAATTATAATGAAACTTGACAATAAGCCGCATGGTGCCTAAGTACACTCCCAAATTAGTCAGTTGATAATTCCACCAGCTGCACAGCAACTACTATTTGTGTGTCTTCAGAGAGCAAATGCTACTCTTCTTCTAAAGACCAAGCCAGACTCCAGGGTTTTCAGAACATTCCTGAGACAGAGACAGCACAAAACACCAGGGAGCTCCTCTGCATCATCTCACCGCTCAGGGGAGCGTTCTCCACACTCGTTGAGAGCCAGGAAAACAGTATTTAAGACGGTGCAGTGAATTACAGGCAAATTGTCCAGAAGTGAAAGACGAGAGTGTCCAGAAGCAGTCTTCCAGCTCCATCCATCATTCCTCCTCTCTGTTCATGTTTCCAAGTCTTAAAGGTTTGGTCATCCTTTGCCAGCAAGGCAAATATAGGAAAAGAAACATTTTTGGGCAAGAAATGCACAGTGCTGTTCAATGCTGGATGAGAAGGGCAAATAGCTGGTGGCACTCAGAGCCACAGGCAGGTTGGCAGCAGGCAGAAACTTTCCCTCCCTGCAGCATGTCTGACACACCACAAACATCTCTGCAGTCCCGCAAAAGACAGAAGGGCTGATTTCTGTCTTGACAAGAGATGAAGCCCGAGGCCATTACAAGCAGAGGCCGGAGAGAGGCTGATCCCACTGGTGTGCAGCACAGCTCCCACTCACGCTGCTCCCACACAGTGTAGCATGTCCAAAGCATCCCAGTGATCTGGGCAGCCAGCTGGGCATCTCACTGAGGTTTGTTACAGGAATGCTCCCTGATGATCACTTGCAAAAGTGATCCTTCACCAGGGTACTAGTGACATAAAAAGCAATGGGCATTCACCACATCTTCCTAAAGCTTCCACCATTAGCAAGTGACAAGTCCAAATGATAGGCTTTGCTTTCTCCATCCCACAAGCAAAACAAACAAACACAAATGAGTGCACTCTCGGGAGGCACTAAAGCCCCAGCAGCTGGAGGCCACATGCCCATTGAGCCCCTCCAGATTCAACAAAGGAAGGGAAGTTTATAAGGAAGGTGAGGCATCCGTGCTGCATCCTACAAACTGTCCCACAAGAAAGTTGGGACCCAACCTGCTCTGCTTCCACACACAAAGCAAGAAAAATCACTTTGTTACTCAGCTGAGCCTCACCACTCTGAAGTAAGCCTGGGTCTTCAAACATTCAAAGAACAAAAAAAGGATCTGTGAAAATGCAAGGAAGGAAAGGGCACCAAAAATCCTACTACAGCAAATTAAAACCAAAACAAAAGCCCCAAATAAATGCAATGAAAGTACAGAGTAACTACAGTGGGGAAGGGGTGATGAGGAGAGGACTTGTCATCAATTCAGAGATACTGTAACAGTCTTCGTTTCTTTCATATGTTCAGGAATAATAATTAAAGGCAGGACACAATGAGAACCAATTTGTCACACAACACCTGCAATCAGCTGAGTGAAAAAGACTACATAAATAAAACTCCAAACCAAACATCCCACTGTTTAACTCCTACATTGCAAAGTATACTTCATGATTGTTTTATTAAAGTCATTTTTAGCTTTGCATGGCTGCAATCACCAAACATTGTCTCCCTGTCAGCATTTGAGGGGCTAACATACTGTTGCCAACAATTAGCACAAATCTGGCTGACATTGTTCTCTCTAAAAATAATCCATGCATGTTAAGTAGCTTGAGAAACAAACATGAAAACAACATTTTAGGATAACATTTTTCTTCCCAGTGGAAATACAGTCCTGCAGCAAAACCAAGTAATCACACCAAGGACCTACTCAACAACCACCACACCTCTACTGCTGGCAAAGTACCATCAGGACAAAGCGGAGGTTCTGGACACATGTTTAACAACCCTTTCTGTGCAGAGCAAAAACATTAAGTCCAGCCTCTTGGCCAAAATCCATTTGGGAAAACTCCCAATTTCCCTTCTATAGCAGCAATGGTCTGAGCACGGGGATCATGGCAAAAGAAGAGTGTGCAAGAAAACAGCCTCTGTGAAGTTCTCTTCTTTTGGAAAATTGTCTTGTCTCTAACTTGACCCATCAAGAAGAGAATCCAACAACACTGAAATAACACCACAAGCATGTAAATCACTTGGCTTGGAAAGGGGGCAGTCCTCGGAATTAGGAGCACCTGAGGTGCAAGCATGCATGCACTTCCAAGGGCTGCTTTGTTTGTCACCCATCTTCAATTTCAGGACTCAGCCTTTCACCCATGTCACACTCCACCCCAGATGTGGCTGCCCAACAAAGATGGTTAAATGTGACTCAGAGAACAGAGACAACTCTCCAATTCTCCTGAAGAAATACTGTATTTAAATGCAGGCTGAAACTGCCCAAAAGGGAAGAAAACAGTTTCTTATTGTTGTTTACAGCCAGGACTGTTTGAACTCCTACACTGACTATGGAAATCATGAACCTAATCCGAGGATGAGAAGCAGATATGTACTCCAGTATTGCAGCAAACATATCTCCTTTCTGGCGCTCACATGACACTTGAGTTAGAAGTAAAGGTGGCTTTGGGTGGCAGAGGAATAGGCAGGGGCCTCATTCATAATCTGACTAGTCCCTCTCACATTAAATACACTATGCCATTACAAAACTAATGCTGGAAACCATTAACCAAACTGAAGAAGTTAACATTTTCTACTCAGTGGATAGCGAGTCTGTAACTGCTCATTTCATACCCTGCTCTCATCTCTGAAGGCTTTTATTCTCCAGAGCAAATTAATCAGGCAGTTTGCATTATAGGTTCTTTCTCCAGGCCTGGCTCCCCTCGGCATCTCTATTGATCTTCACTCAGTAAGCCATTAGCAAGACGTTTTGAAAATTTGCCGGTTTTACAGTTCCCAGAGAAAGCCAAGTCCAATTTAGACGCATTGTCAGATTCAGGTTTGAGAGCTCAGTCCTTCAGGGGAAAGATCACCATTTCTCAAACCAAGCAACAACATTCAAATCCTGTTCTGCCACTCACTCACATATGTCTGTGTTTCTGCTGCTCAGTGCTCCTGTCTGCCAAAGGAAGGTTTGTTTATATGACCAGGGAGAACAAAATTGAGAGAGAATGGAAAAGTACCACATACCTATAGTCAGCAAATAAGACGGGAAAAACAATCTACAATTGATACAGAAAAAACAACAGCAGAGACACGAAGAGAGGGGAAGCAAGGTGGCAACTTTTAATGCCTAACTGCAAGCTTTTGTACAAATTATTTTTCCCTTCGACTCCACAAGGTCATCTTTCCAATATACCTCCCTCAGGTTCCCATTTCCTCTCTAATCCAGTAAAGCCATAGAGGTAAAGAAAACTGGTGTAACTGCAAAGTATTTCTGCCACACTTTTTGGTACGTGTGCAAGATGACCTTCACTCCTTTTCCTTTTGCAAGTTTTCTCTACACATGCACGAAAGCAACTTAAACTAAAATCGATCATCCATCCTTCCCATTAAATACTGCATTAGATCCTGCATATGTGCTGACTCAAAGAAACTGATCCGGACTTGCTGAAGTGCACCTGACCCCCACCCAGAAGGACGAGGAGCACACCTGAAGACACACAGGCAGACAGAAGCACTGGCTGTCCCAAGGGCTTCATGCACCACGTGCGTGTGCACACTGCAATTCTGTTGTGTCAAGTCTCCAGCTGACTTTCACACTGTGCAGACATTATCCCCTGACGAACAATGGCACTCATTCTCCCGCCCATTCCCAGCAGCAAGCACACCGTGTGTCCTGCTGAATCCAGAGAACACAAATGCCAGCCTGGTATAATGTTACCCACTCGCAGCCTTCACCTAAAGCCAGGCTCGCTGCTCAGCCTGGGCCTGGCACACAAAGCTGAGCCCAGCTGGGCATCCCCACACTCCTGGAGGGAGCGAAGCAGTGGAATGAGAGAAAAGAAGATTCTGCAGAAAAAGAAACCCTCAGTTTTAGACCTGAACTTGCCCAAATTCCAGAGACATAGTCATTTAAATCAATAAGTAAATTTATTGTTAGTTACTTACCCTTAGAGACCATGCACAACTGAAAACAACCTGGTGTTTAATACCTGTGCCAACTGCTCCTCTCTTTCCCCCACAAATCACCATATTGTATCCCAGTCCTGACTGCTGTTCCAAAAAGCACACAATTTTAAAACACAACCTCAAATTTGAGGTTGAATTCCTTTGTGACTGCTGCAACAGCAGCAGGAGGGCCGGACCTGTGTACCACATCTGGCTGAGTCCAGCAGCACAGCTGTGCCCCCAGCTCACCCCTGCTCTGCCTGGCCACGCCAACCTCTCATGCTGAAACTTTCTTGGGGCCACAGCACCAAGAAATCAGGACACGGCCATAGGGCTGACTGACTTACTCCGAGCACTAAGCCACACAGTGAAGACAGATCTGTTTGTCTACAGTCCAGCCCACGGGACAGCTGCTGAAGGGGCAGTGGGTGACTGGCCCTTTCTTTGGCTCGCGGGACCCTGCAGAACTCCAGCTGAACAACAGGCTGTCACTGTGTTACCACTGGGAGGGCTGGCCAGAAGCTTCCTTGGAGCATAACCAGCTTCACTTCTGCTTTTAGCCTACAGTCAGAATGTTTTATTCAGGCTCCTTCATCTCCATCCTGCTCCCTGGTAGTGGGAACCAGAGGTGACCTGCTGCAAGCCACTAACCTCCAGGTAAAGAAGGAGATGGAGGGCAGGGGGAGTCAAGAATGGCTAATTCTCTAGTCTTTCAATACTTACTCTAATTCAGCTCCCTGCCCTTCTTTTCAGTCATAATAGATCCAAGGTGTCACAGCACACCCGCCCATCTCTGAAGCCACCCTGAGCCCAGCCCTGAGGAAGGTGACAGGGAGGCAGCAGCGGCTGAAGGAAGTGCAGCTCTGCCATTTCCTGCAGTTTGCTAATCTGCAGCTGCACACCCGGGGGCTGCACAGCCTGATGGTGCTGCCTGGCCAGCCCCAGTCTGGGGAGGCAGTGCTGCCTCTCCTGCATCTGAGCCAGGAAATCCCAGCCACAGCCAAATTGCATTTTCTTCAACTCTCAGGAGAGCAAATGGCTTGGGCTGTGAGGCAAGTCCAGATCAGTCTGGCCACGCTGCAGGGGTGATGGCTGGCCCTGGCTGGTCAGCTCTGGAGAGAGGCCAAGTAGTGTCACAAGCAACTAATCTGGTTTAGAAACACCTCTGCTCTGCACCTACTGTCCCACTGAACGGAGGGAAAAAGAGAAATAAATAGAAAAAGAGGAAAATAAAAAGGCAAAATACAACCTTTCTTCCCACTGCAGGCAGTCACCAGGTGGAAGGAACAGCAGAATCAACGCCCTCCTCAGGAGTACCCAAACAAGGGAGATAAATCTGTACCCAGAAGGAAATCAAGCACTCTCCACGACAGACCCAATACAGATTATGTAATGAGGTGCTTCCTTGCCCACACCACCATAAACACAAGTCGCCTGCATGCAGAAAAATAAGTACATATAGTTTTCTTTAGAAATCCACCAACCATTTCACCTCCCCCTCACTTCAAGCAGTGAAAACAGCTTCTGTCCAACTGTCACGTGAGATTTAAGCAGAAATGACAAGAAAGGCAGCTTTGTACAACTCTCCCTGCAATTTTCCCATCTATGAGGTACATGGAAAGCAGAGAGAGATGGAGAATTTGACAACGTGCAGAGGACGAACAAAATGACCAGTAACAATGTACTGCACATCCACACAACACCCCACTGACAGCCACCACTGACTGCTTCTCTAAATCCAGGCATCCTGATGCTCTTGCTGGAATTTATTAAAAAGGTATCAGCAAAATGACAAGAATATAGTCCCACAGGAAAGCTTCGTCCTGATGTTTCTCTGCCACTGCAAGATTCCCTCTTTAGGCAGTGACCTCGAGCTCTGGCAGGGACTGGAGACAGTGCCCTAGCCCAGACTCACACTGGTTTGATGCAAACACATTAATACCATGATATGGACGTAATTTTCTTATGAGGGATGCAGATCAGCCCTGGCAGCAATTATTATACCAGTTCCATGCATAACTCTCTTGGTTATTCCAGCTACAACCCATTAATATGGCCCTCTGCTCTTTTTAAAGTAGCCTTTCACACATCTGCCTAAACTATAATTTGCTCATTTTGCAAGATCTAAGGCTTGTATTAGCACAACCTCTTGTATGTGTATTTAACCCACATCATTGGTTAAACAGTGCACCAGTGTGAATTTTGGAGAAGCAAACTGCTCACAATCCTAATTATATGCATTATGCAATTTGGGTGGGTTTGAGGTTGGGTGTTACTGGGTTTCTCCATTTTATTTTTTGATCCACCACTGAAAAACTTTTCAAGACATCTGCCCCCCAGCAGCACATAATTATTAAAAAATCCCCTAAGCAGGTATGAAAAGCCATTGAGGGCTAGGATTGAAAACCAAGCCACAGTAGTAGCCAGAAATATCTAAATGTACAGTCTGCAGGAGAAATTATCTTTGACTTGTTCGCCTTTTCCCTTGTCAAAGATTAGAGATCAGTTTTGAACCTTGTGGATCCATTGACGAGAACTCAAGAGACATCTTCAGCTATCAGTTATAAAATCATAACCCAAGGCCACCAAGCTTCCGAAAGATTCTTCGTCATTCACACAAATCTCATCCCCCTCCAATACTCCCAATATTTACACAATATCCAGAAAAGCTGGGGCCGAGAGAAAAAAAACCCAAAGTAAATCCCTGTGTATGCACAGCAGGGTTTATACTGCACTCGGCAGAGCTCTGGAAGATGAGATGAAGAAATCCCAGGGGCAGAATGCACGGGAAGGGATCTGCTCTGGGCAGCTCTGCAAGGCACTCTCACGTGCCTCAGCATTCCCGGCACGATTCCAGAGCTGCTCGGGAGGAAGGCTGAAATCATGAGCATTTTACAGAACCAAGCAGAGGCAAGGAACAGTTACGGGGGGAAATATGATAACTGAGAGCCACCGACAGCCCTGCTATGCTGCTGTCTGCACTTTCCAACTGATTAAGCCACAGGATTGAGGAGAATTTCACAAACAAAATCCTGAGAATACAGTAAAAGGAGGGAGAGGAGAGAAAAGCAATGGCTGAAGGACATTCAGCAGCAAAAGATGCATTTCCCTGTTAGCAACAAAAATTCAGTCACTAAACAAGTGGAGAGTGGACCCTTTAACAGGAACAGCTGAGAGATTGATTGGAGAATGAGAAAAAGACCGTTTTTACAGAGTGAAAAGCTCTACCCCATGCAGCTATTTGTAGCTGGTAGAATACACTGGATTTCTTGCCTTTATCACCACAAACAAGAGGCTGTTTGTATTGTAATGCTGTAAGTTACACGGCCGGTACCAGTGTCTGTTCCTTTATACTTCATCTCCCAATTTTATCATAAACAAACATGCAGCTTATGGTTGCCTATAAATTTCATCCTCAAACTCTTCAGAACAAAACACCGCGTACTTTAATCTTAATGTACTTCCTATCAAAAAGATCCTGCTTGCGGGGTTTACAACTACTAAGCAGTCAAGTACTGTGAGATAACTTATCCTTGTTTTACAGAAGAAACAGAGGGACAGAGATTAAATAACTTATCTAGACAGGGAGAAAAGTGACATGCCCCAATTTTCAACTCTGATTTTTCCAGCCCCACCCCAAGCTGTGCTGAAAGTGTACTTTGGACAGGCTCTGGAGCAGCTACTGCGAAGAAAATTATTTGCAGAAATTCAATTTCACACCCAGTTTTAATAAAACTTACACACTGATATTCAATAAGCAGGACTTGAAAAAACTCACAGGTTTAAACAGCTCAGAGAACTTAAAACTAGGTCTTATGCACCTGTAATTATTTGAACAGAAGGCTTTATGCAAGATCAGGGCACTTCACATGTGCTGCTCTGCTCAAAAATGAAAATATACCACGCCATGATTGCTCAGTCCAAACGAACAGGCAAAGGAGCAAGAAGGAGATTACCAGAAACCAAAGACAGGTCCAACTATTTCAAGTAGATGGAAGAAAGAAAACACATATGCTCACACAAGGATGTGCATGCACATACACTTCTTCCCAGCTGGCGTAGGGTCAGTACATGACGGAAAACAAGGAACTCCTCCAGCTCCCAATGAAGTTGGGTAACACTGAGCAGGTGGATACAGCTGTGTCCCTAGAACCCACCTTCTAATGTGCACACTTAGCAGTTTAACATGAAGTTGTCACAAGAAAATAAATATGTAATTTCCTTAAAATACTTCCTCACATACCATCTTCAATGCCTGAATCCTGAGGACTGCTGAATGATTGACAAGCTCTTGTTTCACAGACCCTTGAAAAGGTCATGTTTATAAACACCTCTATCTCTCACCAAAAGAGGAGACACGCAGTTTAAATTCGGTATAGCAAGCAACTTGCATACAGATTAGCCAATTTATTTGTTATGAAGTTGCGAGATACTGCTTTATTAGCTTAATTTGTCTTTAGCAGCACTGGAGACCAAGGTAACTACAGTTGCATTGCTGGAGCCTACACAAAAAAATAAAGCCAGCTTTTGAAAAAGTGTCTTCTTATTCTTATACCTGCAACTTGGTTTGGTTTGGTTTGTTTGTTTTTTTAAAAGGCTGGCTTATTTGAAGCAAATGAAGCTTTAAAAAAGCTAATTGGCTGTTGGCAAATATTTTATACCCTTTCTCCACTTCAAAGACTGTTCATATCAGAGATTCTAAAAAGTCCACAGCATGCTAAATTGACACAAATCCTTGACAGAAAGAGAGCTTATATATAACCTTCCAGCAAAATTCAGCTACCTGAAAAATTAATATTTTTCAAATTAAGGTTACACTTAGTTCTCTAGGTGCACAATATTAAATCTATTACCATTTGTTAATTTTCAGCATACCAGTGGAGTTAAGATCAAAATCATGGAGCAGACATGGAAATTTGGCACCAGCAAGGACAGAGTTTAGACACTGACTTCACTGAGGCACCATTTCACCCTTGGTCACTTCTTGCTGCTTCAGTTTGTTTTTCCTTCTTTCCTCCAACTTGTTTTTATTTTTCTCCTTGCATATATTTTTCAGAAAAACACTGCAGCTCCAGTGAGTTTTCAACCCACAAACAACGTGTTCTCAAACTGCCCAGCTAAGAACGCCAATACAAATGAAATCCATGCTGCAGCTTCTACAGAGCTGGGACCACATTACATCATCCTGTCTGATATTAAAAAAAACCCAAACAAACCTACAAGAGGAAGCCAACCTTGTTTCCTTTGAGAATGAAAAAATACAAAGCAGTTAACAATAATCAGTTACACAGAACCCCTCATCCATGCATTTTGCTTCCAGGGAGCACCAAGATGAAAACACAACATCAGATCCACATAAAATTCTGCACCTAATCTGCAAACCAGTTACCATGACTGCACATGCAAATTGGTCAGATAAAAGCCAGTCAGAGGAATAATTGGCTATTTGGAGGTACAAAATGACCAATTTATCACAGCCACCACATAAGTGGTTTTTTCCCCTCTGTTTCCTAATTGTGCCACTTAATTCTCAAAGTCCAACCTAGTATTTCAGATGCAATATGGTAGAGTAAGTACTGAAAGGAAGTAAGAAACAGAGAACCTTGCCTCCATCACTGCTGTGACACAGGTCCAGACTTTTATCTGCGCCCTGCAGTCCCTGGCAGGAAGTCAAGGCACAACTTCTAAGGGTGACTGTAAAAACACACCCATTCCCAGGAGCCTTGAACACATCTTAGAAAGAACTGTGTAACCTCTGAAAAAGCCTTAGAAGCCACCAGTACTGAAAACCCCAGCGTAGGTTACATCTCTGTGGTGTGTGTCACCAATGCCACTTGTGAGCCCAAACCTCCTAAACAGAGCCTTCAACCACCAGCCTTTAGCATCATTTGCCCGATGCTATTCAGACAGTACTTCTATAAATCATAACTCTGCACAACTCTCACATTTTCCTGCCAAGCAAAAATTTAGCACAAGTATCAAAACCCATCATCACTCAGCCTTCTAGTAACTAAAACCAACTACTCCTTCATTCTATGTCCTCACAAATAAGGCAGGAGAAAAGCATTAGTAATTTCTCCCCTAATCGAGGAGGAAATTTGCATCAGTGACAAATGATGTCCCTTCCCGGCAAACAAAGACTAAACAGCTTCAACTTTAATGCCACTTTTGCCTACTAAGATATCAACTATTTTCCTGCTGGAACTACTGATAATTTTCTTTCAGTACCTTCTTCATGGGGTATGAAATTAATTCAACCAAGGCAGAATTGCAGAAGAATACAGGAGGCAAAGCAAAACAGGTTTGCATAAAATCTCACACTCCAATGCTTAGACTTCAAGGATGCCATGCCAGCAAGCTTTCTGATAAATACTGCACTCAAGCAGGAAAGCCAGACTTAAATATTCTCTCATCTTGCTTTCTTCGGGGCAAATAGATCAGTTGCTAGTAATTATCTGTTTTCCTTGTACATCATAAATTACCGTCTGTGAAATGGGCCTAATATCTTCACACAGTAATAGTGAAGTCCTACACAGGAGTTGATCTACCAATGTCACCTCATTTCTGAGACGTGAAACAAAACATCATCCTGTCTGCATATTTTCAGCCCAATAAATGAGCATATCAGCCTCCCTCCTGCACAGAGCTGTACCTGGTCATACCAAACCAACAGCTGTAGGCAGGACGTAAAAGTGTATTTGTATATGCAAAACTACATGGGAAACCCAGGCAGAAAGACAGTTTGGTGTCCAAAACTATCTAATTATGAGATTACAGAGGGAAGCTTGTGGGTTCTTCTAGTTAAGTTTCAAGTCCACCTTCTCGTTGAGGCTGGGAGTCCACAGTGTAATCAACTGTTCTGTCTCATGCAACTGAGGTCAAGAAAACTCCCGGCTCCAGCAGGTTTGTCCCCTGCATTTCTGGCAGGTGCTTTCCCATCTTCTCGCTCCTTGTGTTTTCGGATGAATCCGTATGCACTGCTGGAGATGGGATTTGGCATTCACGCTCAGAAGTAAAAACCCTCTGCCCAGATGTGCTAATCCCCTGTGGCAACCCACTTCACCACACATGACCTCCAATGGCAGGATTTGACAAGGTCAATGACTGCTGTGCCACAGAGGTTACTTATGCTCACTGAAGTCTCCGATGTGCACACAAGAGGGGCCCTCCCCCTCTTTTAGTGTAATTAAATGCTTTTTATTTAGAGATTCGCACAATTTAGGTGCAATTCTCTCCCCACACAACTAAGTTCTATTAAAACCGTTTTCGCACAGCAGAGCCAGCATTTAGCTGGGCTCAAACACTGATCTTATCCTCCTGACACTTTCTTCAATCCCTCTGTGGGATTACAGACAGGAAAATGACACTGATGCGAAGAGTTGCTTCTTCCCCCACTCTTTGGATTTAATGTCCAATACAGGCTTCCCCTTTATACAGCACATGCACAGGATACAGTGCAGAAAGAAAGACAAGAGGAAAAAAAAAAGAACAGAAGGCTAAAAAGAAGGAATTCTTGTGTGAACAAATGTAATTTACAGACTGAACTGTTTTTAACTTTCTGCCATCAAGGGGGTTAGATACCTCATCCACTCCAGGCACTCAACCAAGCACAAAAAAAACTTGTCTCTTCTTTCTTCCTGTCACATTGAAACTAATCAGTGAAAACAAGGTAGAAACTGGGTTCTCAGTGCAATTAAATTGCAAGTGAAGTTTCATCTTTCCCAGTAATCCATTTTACCCCCAGACAGTAGCCACTACCCCATATACAACCACATCATCCCAACTTCACACACTTAACCAAAAGCAGAGTCACTCCAACACAATCAAAATTTCACACCAGCCATTTCAGTGGCCCCTTGACTTAAAAGATGACCTAAAACACATAAAGAACACGTAGCACTAATCCTGCTACAAAAGCTCAGGCCATATTTGCAGGGTTTCTTTAATCAATACACATCTGCTCTGCATTCCCAGCTTCCCTGCATCCCGCCAGCAGGGCATTTGCTTGGCTGTGCAGTGAGCCAGATCAGGGAACCAGGGAATTAGTTTTCCTGGCAGCATAAATGCTAGTGCTGGCACAAGGGAGGTAATCAGGACAAGCAGCCAGGGCAGGAAAGGACCATTCCCTTCAGCAAAAACACGTACTTATGTCAGATTTAAGTGGTCACAGCCCCAGCTCCCTGCTCACTCTCTCCCTATTTCTGCAAGTGTGGGAATTACCCAGCAGTGTGGAAGATCAAGCTGTTTAGATTTGCAAAAGGGTGTCCATCTAAACAGAGAGCTATTTTCACAGCTTGTTTCTTCTCTCATCAGTTTCCCCTTCCTTTAAAAGAAAAAAAAAAATTGACTAAAGGGATTTGGGTGCTGTCAGTCACCACGTTCCTGTACCCAGGCAGGGAGCGAAGGACACGGTGCTGGGCTGCAAGGGACTGAGGACAGCACTCCTGGGCTCCTAAATGGAAGGGTGCTAACATTTTCCTCTGGCAAGGTAAACAAACCCGGCAGTACAAAGATTGAATGACTCCATGGAACAAAAGGGAAAATAAGGTCAAACCAGAAAAGAAAAAAAAAAAAAAAAAAGAAACGAGAAGCAGCCAAGATGAGAGAGATATGACAGACACAAACACAGAGACCAAAACCCCCAAGAGGCTGCTTGTTAGATCTGAAGCAGAGCACACGGAAAAAGAGAAGAATTTACTTCTTCCTCAACTGGAATGTTTGCATAATTGTCACTTTCAATTTTACATAATTCCCTTTTCTACACATTTGTTTCGTGTCTAGGCCACCATGCATGAAATAAATCCCTGTCTCAGGGCACGGCCTGTCTGTGTGACTCAGGGTGCTAAGGAGATTGGGTTTCCCGTTTATTCCTGTATTACATTCCAAGAAGGTGTGAACAATGCTTTATCAGACTTAAAATAATATCGACCAAACAGATATCCACCCTGGGCCAGGAGGAGTTTGCCCAGGCCAATTTCTCTAAAATAATAAAGCTAAGTGAGGGTGGTATTACTGAAGCACTAATTAAATACCATTTTCCCCCTTCCCTCCATGGGACACACTGAACACAGGACAAGCACTGCTCTGATAGATAATTCAGTCTGAAGCTCTAGAGTAGTTTCTTTGCCCATTGCCAATAAAATTACATGCATTCGCTTTGAGAATATTGAATTTTTTTCACATTTAGTGCTGATATCTAGGTGCCCTATTAAAAAACCTAAGTTATAAACCCAGATATTGAAATAACAACACTGATTAGGTCTTTTAGACATACATTTTTAGAAAATCTACATTAAGAAGAGTGGGGCAAAGGATGAACTTCCAACACTAAAAGGAATAGCTCTTGGTAATTAGGCACCCAAATTCTCATTCTTTTTTAACAATAGGGACAAACCACTTCAGTGACCATGGTCTAAAAGAGAACACAATAAGTACTACGCATTTCTTTTTTCAAGCTGAAGAAAATAGAAAACAGAAAGTTTAACTGC
This sequence comes from Pitta sordida, assembly GCA_013390025.1. Lineage (NCBI taxonomy): Eukaryota > Metazoa > Chordata > Aves > Passeriformes > Pittidae > Pitta > Pitta sordida. The sequence goes on from WEKX01024224.1 coordinate 1,767,192, forward strand.
TGTTAAACATAGGTGATACATAGGTTCATTCAACTTCACAATGTATCATTAGAAGAACTAGAAAGTAAAAAAAAAAAAAAATCTGTAAATTATAGCTTTAGTTTGTAATTCAGCTGCAACTCAAATTCTGACCTTCTTGAAAGGTACCTATAGCCCCCAGGAAAAGATATTCAAATGTTTCTAGTTTGGCAGCTTCCTGGGACACCTGAGCAAAGGGATGCCAATTCCCCGGGTGGGGAAACCTCCACAGCCAATTTCTGTTCCTTTCACCAGCATCAAGAACACATTGCAAGACAGCAGAATTTACTCTTTTCGAAAAGGCTTGATCATCATAAAGACAGCTGATTTATTTTCGCCCCTCTCATATTTTTTCACTTCCAGCCCTACTTCTAGAAGCACTCCAGTTAAACTGCCCTGCTGGGAACTCCTGTTCTCCCCAGAGGGTACAGCTTCCCATGGTCAAAAGGAGACCGCCCCCACTCTCTCCACTTTCTGTTTCCTGATATCAGGAATTACACCATGATTAATCTCCTCCCAACCTCAAAGTTAGTACAAGCATGCTCCAGTAAAACTGGTGAAAGAATCTACACTTGGTATTTTCCCCCCGTGTCTGTACTCTTATTGGCATGCTTTATGTGTCTGGGTTTATGCTTTAGGCACAGACTCATTATTCCTACAGTATTCAGCAGAGACTTGGTGAATAATCACATTTTGCTTATGTTCGGAACCTCACAAAGGTAATACCGGCAAAAACACCAGTGACTTCATCTGCTAAACATTCATAAACAGGGAATGGGAATTCTAACACACACGTGCACAAAAGGAGAGAGACATAAAAGAAAAAGAATTCACGTATTGCTTGAGATAAAAATCTGTTCCCTCCCCTCAGTAGCTGCTCCTTTTTGCCCATATAAGTGCACCGGAACAGTGAAAATTCACCTACTGGTAACGAGCAGAAAATCAGGAGTACATAAAAACCAAACCAAGGAATACCCCAAGGGAAGACAAGCTTTATTTGCTTGCAGGAAACACCACCAGAAGCTGCCCTAATGCTGCCACATGCTCCACATTACAGCTTCTTACTCTGGTGCACAAGACCAGCCCAGGCGCTGGCCCCATCCCGCTGCCACAGAGGACGGGCACACCAGGGAAGCAGATGCCCACCCAGGCTGAGGTGACACTGGGAACAGCCAGACTACTCTGGTTCCTGGCAGCACAGCCTCCAAGAGCCTCCTGATAGTTTTTGCTGTCTGTTCCCATTCAACCCAGATCCAGCATTTCCTGAAAACCTAACTCAGTTAAGTTTGAGACCAGCCTGTGAGTTTACCCATTTTATTGCACTAGCTCCATGTTATCTGGTCACCTCCCAACGCCACCGCACATGAATGGCTTCTTTCAGTCCTGCTGGTGGAGTACATGAACCTCTCCTCTCTAAGCAATGGCAGCAAGCAGTGGCAGTAAAATCTGCCAATTGCTATGTGAGTGTTAAAAAGAAAGGACCCATCTTTTTGGCAACACAAACAAACCATTAAGCCAATCAAACTAATTTAAATTTGGATGACCAGTACATTGTATTTAACGCAGATAAACACTCGCTGTTTATACTCTGTCCTTTTTCATGTCAAAACAACCCGCACAGGTAGTACCAAGCTTACAAACAGAAGTAAGTATCATCAAACATCCCCCAGTTTGGGCCACACAGCACTGCGCCAAAACTACACTGAAAACATGCAAATACACAAGGTGCATGAATGCAGACAACATATCAGCAAACAGCTATTTAGTAGCAGTCACAGCCACTGACCTTCAGGCAGAGCTCAGTAACCTGATGATGATGACATTCCTGGCCCTGGATTGTCTGCAGCATTTATTTTGGCAGTGGCAAAGAAAATCCGCTGATACATTTTGACCAGGAAGCACTGAGCAGGAAACCAGAGACCTCACTCCTGTCCAACAGGGAAGCTTGAACACCCTAACCTGTGGAAACCCACACGTGCCTGCTTCATCTGAGCAACACAACGGATCTCAATAGTCAAGAGAAATAATATTAAAATCTTACAATCCAGTAGCATGGCTTGCCTTGAAGCTGCAACACAAGAGAAACGTGTCTAGAGACAGCAACTTTGTAAGCTCAGACAGTATAATCCTGAGCTTCTTCTGGGCAGAGGAGAGCCAGGCAACACACTCAGGGACTCCACAACCCACTCATGTATTTCTCAGGACACAGCACAGCTGAAGTCAAGAAACCAAAGATGCTCTCTCTGGAAACAACTTGTGTAAACTGTTCAGGGTTTGGTTGTTTTTTTAAAAAAAGACCGACTTCAGAAATGTCAGTCTTTTTAAAGAAAAGAAAATGGAAAAATCTGCAAAGAAAATGAACTGCATATAGCTGTTTATCTCAGGTGTCACCTGGGAGTTTACATTAGTTTACATAGGCCTGGTTACAGCAGTTCATAACCCCTGGTTTGGAAATGGCATGTCCTACACCTGCCAAAACACAAGGCAATTGAATTTGATGTTGACACGGGTCTCCAGACAACCTTTACCCAGCAGCTGCTAAAAAGATCGTATTTTCTTGCAAGAAGCCTACAAGTTGTACAAATTACTTAGTAACGAGCATGGAAACCTTTTCTGACCGAGTCCTGCACTTTCGCCCAGATGCAGCTAAAATCTTAATTTCTAAGTCACATACCCTATGTGACTTAGTGTCATCCAACCACGGGGAAGAAAAGTCAGGAGCTGTATGAAATCAAGTTACAGACCATGTGCAGCCCAGAGGCTCTCATTTCTGTTTCATTAACCCTCTTCCCAATACAAACAGCATCAGAAACACCAGCGTCTACATCGAAGTCATCTCAAAATGGTTCTCCCCACACAAGTTACACTGACCATGCAGATGCAGCACCTCCATAGCAATGAACAGGAGCTGAGAAAGCTCAGCTCCGAACTGCTAGCGAGTACCTGCAGGGAGAGGCTGTGAAAAAACCTCCCCACCAGCCCCCCCTCACTGCCAAACCCACACCAGGGACTGCCCAGAGAGCAGTTACAGGGCTCAAATAGGGTTATCAGTTTGTTTGATGTAATCAACAACATTACCACATGCACATTATAAAAAACGTACAGACAACTGTGGTTTGATGGATGAGCTGATAGCAGGCATGTTATAAAATCCAGCTGGTTGGAAAACCATTGTCATTTTCAGCTAAAAATCACATTAGCAAACGCGTATCACAACTAGGTACTATTTAGTATCAAACTAGAATACCAGAGCAAATGGTGGTGTTCCTTCCTGGAGTGATCTTGCAAAATGTTCAGTAACTCAAAACTAAGAGCGCTATGACAGATTCCTCCCCCCCATCCCCCTCCTTTTTTTTTTTTTCCTTTTTTTTTAATGCATCAAGTGCTTTAGTTAAGCATGAGGGGAAAAAGGAGGTTTTTGCCTACCTTGCAACAAAAGTCTCTCTTGAGATACAAGTCTGCTCTGCATCAGGAGAGTTTCCTAGCAAATGCCTGAATGAGCAAGATTATAAATCCAGAGCATCAGGAAGGACTGATGAAGCTTAGGGGAACTTAAGAAATCCTAAGTCAAGGCCTGTATTTTAACTCTAAGAGGAGAACTAAAGCTCAGGAAAATCTCACAATGTATTTCTACTAGCAGTAGCACCCAGAGCAGGGCACATTCAGCAGGGCATTGCAACATCTCACCAGCAGTTCACATAGGGAGATTTTGACAACTAAGTCTCTCTCACTTGTACACACACTTGCTCTGCACAAACACAGCACACAATTCAAGTCAGATGTACCAGGGTTGAGAGAGTTCCCTTGCATCACAGGGGTTATATGAGTTTCCCTGAGGGGCAAATCCAGCCTCCCAACAGGTACCCAAGCACTGGCACCGGCAGCTGAGGTGACACAGGCTGTGATGAAAGGACTTGCCAAGAGCTCAGAGAGGAAACTTGTGGCAGAGTTAGAAAGAAAACCCCATTATCTCAACTTCCGGACCCCTCTGCTAACCACCAGACCACAAAACACTTTTATTGTAGGATAACATTTCAACAAATAGCTATTTTCTCTTAGCAGAAAACCCACTCTGCAGTTCTATTTTCAAAAATCCATTTTTACTCCAACTCTGTAGGATTGCAAGCCAGCCCTCTGACGCGGCATAAACAATTTCTCTCTCCTTTGCATGCCCCAGTTTTATTAAGTAATCCCCATAAAAGCAATTACCGAGCTTTGGACTGAAAAATAACTAGGGAAAAAAAAAAAAGAGAGACAGCAAATTCTGCGTATCTTCATTTGCATACGGATTCCCTCCCTCCCCCTTTCTAAGGTTTTTGCCATGAGGTCTTTTATGTCTCTTTCAATAATCATATAATTATATGATTCCTAAAGTACACGCTGGCAACACTTCAGGGGATTTTAGTCATTACAGGTGACAAGACTTTTCTCTCATGTCTAATGCTCACTAGGATTTCCTTCCACTTCATTCATAGATAAGATGAAGAACCAAGTGACATCCAGAACACTCTCACACAACTGAATTTGGAGGAATCAGCCCTTTTCCTTCTCCATTATAGGTAGAGTGAAGAGGGCAGCACTGAACTGCAATGAACTTCAATTGGAATGAAACACTTTTTCAATTAAGCCGCCCATAATTTTTCCCAGGCACCACGTCCAACTATTTTAATGGCTTTCACATTTTTTCTTTAATTTTACAATCTGAAAGAAATGCCAAGGTTCCATCAAGGACCAAGAACACCATAATTCCATTTCTTTCAATGGCTGCAAGTTATTAACAAGCTGTCAAAACATCATAATTATTTTATATCAAGTTTGACTGATTCCATAAACATCTCTTAGCTGCATATTATCTTGAGTCTCAGTCCCACTGAGTGCAGGTATGTGCTCAGTCTAAGTGGAGTAAAGAGCCTACACATCCTCTTTGACAGCAGTGCAAGAGACATTTATGAGCCACCAAAACAGCCACAGCAATAATGCATTCATTACCTGACGCACTTGACGTCATTGTAAGGTTTGAGATATTACTTCCCTTGAAATTCTTTGGGGTTTTTGCTCCTCTGTGCAAGAGCTCCCAGGAGAGAAACTGCAGCCTCACCAACCAACAGGAGGGTTAAATAAATGAGCTTGGTGTCTGTCCCTCAGCAGCCACCCAACAGCCACATACTCTGAAATTACCATTGGTTCCAAACTTGGGCTGCACACTTCCTCCTCACTTAAGCATCTTGGCACTAAGTACAGGCTAGGTCAGGGATACCCTAGCATCAGAGTAAATCAAGCTATATTTAAAATTGAGAAAAGAAAAGAGGAAAACACCAAACAATTACAGTCACATTTTTATGAAGTGAGAAAGAAGATCTGTTGGAAAGGAAGATAATGTGATGATATCTAGTCACAAACATCATAAACTTCACATTTGGACTACAGACACTAGTGCACTATAATTCCTCTTTATCACAACCTGTGCAGAGGAGAGAGCAAGGCAGCCTTTGGGAAGAGAGGTGCCCAAGTACAGCTCCCTCTCCCTGCTGACAGTGCACGGCAGTCCCCAAAATAGAACATTTAACTTCAAATTGGCATGTTTGTGTGGCACAACTATAGATAGCCAGCACAAGATTAAAAAAGCTTTGCTCTGAGCACAAAGGGAGCGACAGGAACGGTGCCATAAGCCCATGTTTTGCAACCAGTAGTGCAGGGAAATAATTTTGATCCCTTCAATCCCCTTATCCATGCCAACCACTGACCTTGCAGATGCAACTTGTGTTCAAGTTCAGCCCGTTTTTGGCTTGAAGCAAGACAGACCTACAAAGGAAACACCCTCCATTCATCCTGCACCATGCAAGTGCCATGCACACAGCTGCCCCTGTGCTCCTGTTTACCAGGTATTTCTGAATTTCAGATCCAGTCACTCAGTACAAAATAATTCAGCTACAAAAATTGACACACACCTATTTTTGCCTGTCATTAGGGCTTGACACATCTGTGGGCCCGGCTGGTGCAGGCAGGGCAGCCCCACAGCTGGTGCAGTTCATACCTGCCCAGCTTTCACAATCCCTTGCACCAGAGGAACTGGACCGACAACTACACACAGGTCGGTTTTGCCTGGGCGGCTCGGAAGCTGTTTAACCCTCTCCTCCATTTTAAAGGTTTCAGATTAATAAGAAAGATTGAATCCCCCTTTCGGCAATAGATCAGTATTCTTAATAGTTTATTACTTTTGGAAAAGAGACTATTTCCCAAGGAGATGGACCAGGACTGGTACCACAATGCTCCAATTTGTTTTCCTCTGTGAAGAGCATGGCTGGAGCAGCCACAGTCCCCATTGTGCTGAACAGAGCAGAGCCAGAAGACATTTAAACAGCAAGAGCCACTTCACCTACATAAAACTCTTTTACACCTTTACCGTGATAAACTGGAGGCATTAAAGTGCAGTGAATTGGAAATTGTTCTCACTTACAGCTGGATGTTCACCTACAACTGATACCAAGATCCACACCCCACGCACTGTATTGCAAATCTTTATTAAAAAAAAAAAAAGGCATCAAGCAGGAAACAACATTTCAGTTCTGCTGATACTGTTTGCTCTCCGGTACTTGCTGCAGCATCACAGACAAACTACACAATATTCCCATAGGCTGCATCACCAGGACAAAGACCAGACACTTGAGAACACTCTCCCCAGCCAAGGTGCACACAGCTTTGGGATCTATGTGCATGCAAAGCCCACCAGGTCTAGTTAAGCCTGACGCAGGGGGAGCAGCCTGCAGTGGCTGTGCCTGGAGGATTTCACATCTCACCCAAAGCAAGCAGATAAGCAGGAGGATACCAAAAGGGGGAAAACCCAAACCACTCTAAAACCTTTATATCAATGCCTCTGCAGCCCCAGTACTGTAGCTCTGTATCTACACGAATGCTTAGAGATGCAGTTATTTGATCATCGGCCCTTCTGCAGAGCAGGCAGGGACTTACACAAAAAACATGAAATACACCAGGCTGACCTCATCCTACCTGGCTCCCTGCTACTTTCACAGAAAGTAACATTGTGATAGTCAGTCTCACTCTATTAAATAATTGAGATAAACAATAAAAATTGCATCTTGCTAGTGTACTGAGAAGACAGTAAAGTTTTCACTTCTTACTAGACAAGAAGTCAAATGCATTATATAATTTATTCTTTGGGTGAAGTGGAACACTACTTTTATTATATCCTTCTTATTTAAAAAAAAAAATCTTACCGTGCAATACAGAGTACCATATATTGCTCAAACATTATAGATTATAATGACTTAAAACGTAACATGTCCTGAATTTCTCTGTGGTGGTTGGTCCACTTGACATTTCATCAAACCTCACCTCACGTTTTCTCTCAGATTTCAAGAAGCTACTTTGGAAAAACTGGTAGAATATTAAGAGATCTTTCAAAAAACCCAGATAGGCAGGGTCAAGTGCAGTTAAAATCGAGACCTCAGGTAGCGATGAGGGTGATCTCTGAGCTTGGCTGGGATTTCCACAGTCACGTCTCAGGCAAACAAGCCATTTGCTTTTCCCAGTGCCACTGCAGCCACTTACACGAACTAAAGGTGACCTGACCTTGGCTGGAGGGATCATCCTGGTCAGGGGCTGTACTTGTCATGCTCCTCATCACTCCTTTGATCCTGGTGCCCATTGATCCTGGCAGGTTTCACCGAGGAGGCAGAGAATTTCAGCTCCAGCAGAAGAGCTGGATCCTTCCTTACCACAGCCCACCACCCAATCATGGTTTGCAGGGTACTTTGGTCCTGACAGTTCCTGACCCAGCTGAGCAGATAATTCAGGCTTTTCAGAGCTCAGCCCTCTGCTTTAGCTCTATATTAACCACCTCCAATTCCTCAACAACAAGAGAAATACCTTAAGTACCTGCTTCAGACAAGATGCAAAAAAAAAGAAATCAACAGCTAGGAAAATGAATCAATGGAGAGTAGCAAGCCTCCAGGCATTTAGAGCCTTTAGAGCATCATCCAGAAAATCATTAGCTTTCCTGAGGTTAAAAGCACTTTTTAAAAGGAATAACTGGCCATCAGAAACGCTAGCTTGATACACCACCACTTGACAATTAAGTAGAAGGGAAAAACACTTAAATATCTAGAAACTTGTTTTAAAATATAAGACCAGCTATGCAAAAAACTAAACTGCAAAGTACATACAGCAAGAGACGATGACAAATCAGAAGTTATATAGGTAGGTGAGTATGACTAGCACAAAACCTTTGGAACAGGAAGCTGCAGCTAAATACACTGGGTTTCTTATCAATGAGAAATCTGAGCAACAGTAACAGGACTGTACAGCACACATGTGAAAACAGCCTTATCGAGATGAAGGCTGTGGAACTTATGGATTTTGTCCAGAAGTCTACTATGTATCACCAATAAGCTTTCTAAATTCTGCCACACTCGGACAGAAACAGCAGAGATGGGACTGCGAGTGACTGGCAGACCTCTGGATATAAGCAGAAGAGTGGGCAAAGCATTCATCTCCTCAGGGTCTCTGGCCAGACACAGCTGGGCCCCAACATGGCTTATATGGGCAGCATCTCCACTTCAGCACCACGTGGACGGAGTCAAGGTCTGACTCCTTCCAGCTCAGGGATCTGCTTCTATACAACTTATAACTACATGCACTTTGGAGTGGTGGATTCTCCACAAGATTCTATAAATAGGTTAAACATTCCTAAAAAACCCATACACACACATCAAGAAAGTTAAAATTTCCATTCAGAGCTCCAAAGCTTTGCTAGAATCGGTAAAAATGATAAACAACCGCCAAAAAGAAAACACAACCCCTTGTCTTTTCAACTACTTTGGGAGAACAATTGCTCTCAAAGATCGCATTCATTAACATTCTGATGAAGTTCCCTTTTAGCGCTGTTTTTCATACTTGAAAGGAACAGCTATGATCAGAGAGAGCCCTCAACTACCGACTCACTCATTTAGATTCTCTCGCTCTGATTCACCAATCACCTTCAAGAATAATTAGCAGCTTCATCTGAACATAATGAATATACACACATGCTCACATACATACCATTCATTTCGGAACACAGGGAGAAATCCCCCGTTTCTCAGCCCGCCAGCTTTTCTGGCCCCTGGCACTTGAACCGTCTCCTGCACAGCACCGTCACTTGATGGTTTTCCAGGAGCTGCTCATCTCACTGACCACCTCAAGTCAACAGGTCAGAGCAAACCAAGTTTCCAGTCCAAAGTTGTGTTCACTGGCTGGGTATTGAAAAAAGCCCAGAACATCACTACACACACAATAGCTTTAACGTATGTGAAACCTGAGCTGGATTTATACAAGATCCAGGGGCAGGAAGGGAAAGGGGAAGTTTTAACTTCTCATGCACAGAACGAGGCTGCTGCTTCTTTGTCTGTGGGCTTGTTTTTATCTTTTTTACTTAATTAAAAAAATATATATCATCAACTCAGTCTTTATTTGGAAGACAGAACGATAGGAGATACGTAAGTCATGTCACAAGTATCGCCAAAACAAGATATGATTTTCAGATGACACCTGCCAAAGGAAACATTGCCACATGAGTTAAGACAAAATCCAAAATGCTTAAAATTCTCACCAATGAGCCACAGGAGACCTCAAAAGCATCCCTCAGTATTAACCTTAACTGCTCATACTCCCAGGTCAGCATGAAGGAAGAATATATATATTTATTCTATAACACACCCTTTATTTACAGGAACACCAGTGGTGAGAATTTGCTTCAGGGAGGAAGGGGAATTCACAGTATTTTGAGATATGAAGAAAAACAAACCAAAAACCACCTTAGCTCTCCCAAATGATTCTACCATTAAGTTCCATCTAATCATTAAGAAATTTCATTTCCTAGGGGAAGCCCGAAGCTTAGTTAGTCTGTTAAATGCGATCAAGTATCACTGTAACATCAAGCAACAAACCAACCTAGAACACCAAAATGAACTACCACATATGCAACAAAAGCTCCTTTTAGGATTAAAAAGTTAAATAAAACACTTCCTTAATTCAGTACTGTCCCTAGGCTCTGTACCCACTTTTATACTTTCTTGCCCCTCCTGAACACAGAAGGTTTCAATTCTTATTTATTTTGAAAATACTATTACAGCTGACTTAAGGTCCTCTTAAAAACACAACCAAAAAACCAACCAAACAAACCCCAAACAAAACAAAACAAACAAAAAAACCCAAACAAAAAAACAAACAAACAAAATACAGATTTCCTATAAAGCAGAAGAAAACCACCTGTTGCAGTCAAGCTCATCAGAGCAAACTGACCTTGTCATTTCAGTTATTTACATTGGCATACACTGCTTTAAAGTAGTTTTGCCTTAATCTCCTTCCCTTGCTGGTGCACCACATCTGCCAGACATCATCCATGGTCCAAGGCAGAGCAGCAGCGCTACAGGGGCTTAGGAAATGCACACGATCGTTAGAGCTCTCCAAGAATACAATCACCTCAAATACAACACACCCAGTTGGCACCAAACAGGTGAATTCTGCTCACACTTTTCCCTCTGAGGTACCAACCGTTATTCAAGAGGTTGAAGTGCACATGTTCACTTGCATTATTGGTAAGTATAGCAGAAATCATTTAACTTCAGGTGATACTGAAGCATTTTGCAACAGTTTGAAAGTGGGTTGTTTCATAGATAGTTTGGGGTTTTTTTAACAGAAACAGCTTGGGGTGGCAGAAGTTTAAGGTCACCTTCTACTTTTGTGAGCCTTATTATCAAAGTTATGGTTTGGGTGATTCCATAACAAGGCTTATCCCATTTGAAAAGCCCAGAGATTTCCCCCTCAGCCTGGAGGGACTGCACTACCATTTGAATTCTATTTCCTGATAATGTGCTCATCATGGTAGAAAATTTCTGCAGGAAGATGAATTTTACTTTCTTCACTGACAGCTCAGTAGAGACTCAGGGGTTTAATTGGACCTATCTGCTGATGCATACTTGACTAAGAGCATGCCCAAGAAAAAAAAAGTAAGCATACACAGACAGGTCTAGGGCTTGGCTTAGAGGCACATGGAAGCAGATTGCTCACTCATTATCAGCTCTGCATAAACAAAGTAGTTGGCTTTCCTGTTAGGACAACACCCCACAAGGGACACTGCAAAAAAAGCCCAAGCACAACCACCACCAAGCCAACACAAACCATCTTTCCCCTCGGGTACTTGCACACCTCGAGCTGCTCAGGAACCACTGGACTAAATGTCCCTTCTAAGCTGAACCCCTGGCTCACCAGGCAAGGGGCCTGACACGAGGGAAGATGCCCAAGGCCACTGCTGACACCTCCATGGGCACACAAGGACCATCTCCGGGACCCTGAGAAGTTGGTTCTATGGGGCAAAAACTCCTGATAAAAACAATGCCACCAGAGCTCAGAGGCCTGCCGGGCAGGACAGGTGGGATGGGAAGCACCAAACACAACAAAATTGGACCTCTAAGTCTGACCTAAAGACCTTAGAGATCCTAGGGTAAATGTGAGACTATTCATTAGTCTGAGCAGAACTCTTCACCACTGTAACATAGGTTAATAGATACACAAGTGGCAGGAAAGCCAAAGCAATGAGAGTATCCAAAACTTCGCCCATGTTTTCACCATGCTGTGTCAAAGAAAGTGGACAAAGACACCAGGCTTGTTCATATTTACTGAGAATTCAAGTTATTACACCCACCAAGCAACTTGTTAGCTGCTTCCTCTAGACAACTCACTTCTTCCCCTCGCACACAAACAAAACAAAAATCAAAAGCCAAAGTCATAGTTTGTCAATGCCCCTCTGAAAATATTAAATTTCCTGCTCTGCTTAACTTAGCTCAGACAAGGCAGGCAGTATTTGCTCAGCAAATATTGTTTGTAATAAGTTAGACAAGCAATATTTTTTGCCAGCCTATTAACACCAGAAAAATATGTACAGTCAACAAGAGATGAAGAATTTGTTCAATTACTTCAAAAATGGGAATTACAACCGAGGGATTATTATCCATTTAAGCATCTCTTTTCCACAAAATGTCAAACACTAGCCATTTGCTAACAATCTCCGGAGACAGATAAAGTAACATTTTGGCAATGCAAACACAAACTCCCGAGCTGGAGAAGGAGGGAGAGGGAGGAAGGAGGGCGGGAAGGGGGGTGGGGGGGAAAGCTCCACCATTCACAACAATGCCGGACCATCCCAACACGCCAGGAATATTTTACAGCCAATTAAAACCCCAAACAAATATTTGACTTGCCCGAAGTGATGGCGAACACCAGCCGGAGCTG